>JAVSCE010004112.1:0-27560 GCA_032199065.1 Smutsia gigantea | reverse complement strand
AAAATACATTATGTTACTCTATTTTAAAGCTTATTTTAAAGCTTCCAGTGCAAGAAGGCAAATTAGACAAAGCACATATATCTTCTCCTCAGAGCCTCTGTTGAAATAAGAGTTGAGAAGAAAAAAATAAAAGACAGCATCAGAGAGCACACGAGGGCGATCATCAGCAGGGCAAACCTGTCACCATGCTCTGGAAGAGCGGAGCCTATGGAGGAGCACGGACGGGCAGAGCGGGGCTGGGGAAGCCGGAGGAGGCCCACGCTCAGACTGCGCCTCGCAGGGAGAGGCCAGTCCACCAGCAGAACCTCCAAGAGGCTGAGGACTGGGAAATGGCAGGTCTGCAATCAGGTGGGGCTCATGGGGCTGAAAGTAGAGACATCAGCTGAATGTTTATGGACCGTCAACTCCTGCTCCCTGCCCCAAATCATTAGATGAAAAATGGCAAGATACCAGGCACTTGTACTGTAATGATTTAAAAAGAGACTTGCAAATCTTCTGACATCCTCCCATGCCCTCTATTTCACCCTGAGCAGGCTAGTGGGAGCACAAGGTGGGCATTCATAATCCCTGAGGAAATGCATTTAAATGTGGCTCCCTAGGTGGCCCACCTGCCTTACTTCAGGGGTCACTTACTGCTGCTTTCATTCTGTGCACCAGCTCATACATCCGGATGCAGCCTTCCACTTTCATCCCCCAGGGGGACTGAAGTGCCATAGATCCTGTGCGCTGGGACTCACGTTTGCTCTGTACAGACAGAAGATGGCAAAATGAAGCTTTTAGGATAGTAAAGGTGCTGTTATCCTCTCTAGACAAAAACCATATCCTTACTTATGAAAAACAACTAATAAAAGCAACAATAAAACAATTTAGCTCAAACCAGTGTGCTTTACATGATACTGACCCTGTTCGAATTGTTTTCCGTAAAAACTGGATGTTTGTGGATTTGGGAAGATTTTTTTTTTTTCTCCCTTGACTATTTTGTTTTGATCTGCCCAGAAAACTTTTCCCCCTTCTGGTAAGGATCCGATTGTGCTCAGGTCATTTGGATGGAGCCACCCCAACCAACACCCCCAATTCTTCTGCACTCCTAGCCTCCGGGGCAATCACACAACCAGCCTACAATCAAAGGACTCTATCACCCTGTATCTACTTCAGGAATGAGGCGTGTGACCAAAGCTAGGGCGGAGTCCACCTCTCTTTTTCTGATGGAGCTTCTGAGAAGGCTTTCTCTTCTTCTGGGGATGTTAACCTAGGAAGATGTGTGCCTAGAGCTACCAACAGCCATCCTGCCGTATAGAGATTACATGAAAAAATAAACTAGGAAGAGTGAGGCAGAATTGAGAGATGGAGAGGCAAAGGCCTGTGTCTGGGTCACTAGATCATGTCAGAAATAGATCACCTAAATATGATTCTAAATGCACTCCTAGACTGCCTAGTTAGAAATTAATTAATAATCAATTATGTAATTAATTCCTTTCTCTCTCCCTTGTTTTTGCTCAAGTTAGTTTAAATTGGTTTTCTGTTTTTTAAACACCTCTCCTAAACGATACAATAATCCATTATATAAAGCCCTCCAAAACTGCATTTAACCTCAAGAATGCCTGAATTTTATATACCTGGAGAGGAGCTCAGCAATTCTGTCCAGTACTAGGGAGGAAGGAAGGACACCACCGAGAACAATTTAACTCTTTTTAAGTCAGAGAAACAAAGTCGGGGACAAAAGAGCAGAAAGCGGGTAAAAATTCATACAGAGCCAATGATAAATAAATTCAAGAGCTGTTATAAATTTTGCACTAAGCCTTCCAGCAGCCAACACCAAAAGGGAGACCTTATGAGTTAAACAGATGCGATGCTCATGAGAAAAAAACAATCCAACTGCCCATAAAATTAATTCGTATTCTTGGTGTTAAGAACAGAGGGGAATTTCTCTCTCTGGGTCTCCATAAAAAGAGCACTGGGCGATGCCGTAAACACTGTCCCTACAAACAGCTACAAGAAGCAGCAGTCATTGTTTTTCTCCGGGTAAGATCAAGTGTTGTAAGACAATATCAAACACTTCAGCTTGACAGCCACCATTGTGTTTTGTCTTAAGCTGATTAAAAACCTTACCTTGGTCCCATTTGGTGTTGTTGAGGAGGCTGCGGAGAAGGCAGGGCTTGCGGCAGGAGATGTGGGAACAAACGAAGGCTGGTCTAGGTCCCAGGTAGATGTAGAAGATGTTGAAGTTTCAGAGGGAAGTGGGCTCTCTTGCGTATGGGCTAAGACATGATCTATCACCCATCCAGAATAAGAAGAGAGCTTGGGAAGAGACACACATTCTTCTAAAATATCCTAGAGAGAAGAAAAGGGTTAAGCCCAACTTGCATGTCATCTCATCTAAGCAATCAAAGATAATTTTATCCTTACAATTCACTACAAGCCTTACTGAGAATCGTAGAAGGCCCAACACATACACATACACATACCAAAGATGCAAAGTAATTGTATTCACAATCAGAGCTGAAGAGAAAGCACAGTAGTTTCCTGATAATAACCTTGACTACTTTTGGTTATTACTAAATAACCCTAACTATGGAAAAAGGAATGTACAAAGGTCATCAAAGCATATTTGAAAGCAACCTAAAATGCTGGAGCAGAAATGAAAACAAGAGGAATTTTGAAGTAAGCTACTGTGTACACGATCAGTGGAATATCAGTCACTTAAAAGTACTGACTGTGAAAAAAAAATACTGACTGTGAATCCTATGTAATATACTTAAGGTTAAATTTCTTCCCAGTTTGATTGAAAAACATTTCATGTACAACACTGGATAAGGTGTACAGCATGATGGCTTGATTTACACATATTGTGAAATGACTATCACAGTTAAGTTCACCTGACAACTCTCCTCTCATACACAGAGACAATAAAAAGAAGAAAAAAGGAAAAAAGAAATTTTCCTTGTGAGGAAAAAAACCCTTAGGATTTACTCCCTTAACTTTCTTTATATTGTACACAGTGTTAGCTGCATTCATCATGGTGTACATTACACACCCATTACTTATCTATTTTATAACTGGAAGTTTGTATCGTTTGACCACCTTCCTCCATTTTCCCCCATCCCCAAGATCAATTTTAAGTGAAAAACCAAGAGTATAAATCAATATGGCTACAATGATCAGAAATACAAAATACTACTACACTAAAAAGAATAAATAAACAAAGGAAATAAAGTTATGCTTGAGTGATGAGTGACATATTTCTCCTTAAATTTTGTCTTTAATTTGGTATGAACATGCAATTCTCTAAATGAAAATTGGCTTATTTAAAAAAGGCATAAAACGTGTTTACAACAGCGATTAAAACTGTATAGTACTGGCACAAGAATAAATATATCGATCCATGGAACAGAATGAGTGACCAGAAACAAACCCACACATATGTGGTCAATCAACACATGACAAAGGGAGCAAGAATACACAATGGGGACTGGACAGTCTTCTCAATAAGTGGTGTTGGGAAAACTGGACAGCTACATGCAAGAGAATGAAACTAGATCACTGTCTTACAGCATACGCAAAAGTAAACTAGCAATGGATTAAAGACCTATATGTAAGACATGACATGATAAAACTCTTAGAAAAAAACACCAGCAAGAATCTTGTGAACATCGGCACGAGTAATTTTTTTCTGGATACGTCTCCTCGGACAAGAAAAATAAAAGCAAAAATAAACAAGTGGGACAACATCAAACTGAAAAACTGCACGGCAAAGGAAACCAACAAAACAAAAAGGCGACCTACTGTCTGGGACAATATATGTGTGAGTGATATAGCCGAGAAGGGGTTAATATCCGAAATATACGAAGAACTCATACAACTCAACACCAAAAAAGCCCAAACAACCCGATTAAAAAATTGGCAAAGGACCTGAATAGACAGACATTTTTGCAAAGAAGACATACAAATGGCCAACAGACACATGAAAGGACGCTCAACATCACTCATCAGAGGGGATGCAGATCAAAATCACAGTGAGGTACCAACTCATGCCAGTCAGAAGGGCCACTACCCAAAGGACATGAATAATAGTGCTGATGCGGAGAAAAGGGAACCCTCCCACACTGCCGGTGGGAATGCAAATTGCTGCGGCCACTGTAGAAAACAGTATGGAAGTTCCTCAAAAAACTAAAAACAGAAATACCATATGACTCAGCAATTCCACTTCTGGGAACTAACCCAAAGAAAACAAGATCACTAATTTGAAAAGATGTATTACAGCTATGTTTACTGCACATTATTTACAATAGCCAAGATATGGAAGCAACAAAGGTGCCCACGGAGAAATGAATGAATGAAGAGGATGTGGTACATGTACACAGTATTACTCAGCCATACAAAAGGAGGAAGTCCTGACATTTGTGAAGATGTGGATGGACCTAAAGGGTATCATGCTAGGCGAAATCAGTCAGAGAAAGACAAAAGCCACATGATTGCTTTTAAATGTAGAGTCCAAAAAACCAACCAAACAAGAAGAAACAGACCCATAAATACTGACAACAGACTGTTGGTTACCACAGGGGAGGGGTTGGGGGGATAGATGAAATACGTGAAGGAGATAAAGAAGTACAAAGTTCAAACTATAAAATAACTTAGTCAAAGGAATGGGAGTGCAACATGGAGAATATAACCAGTAATATAGTAATATCTTGGTATAGTAATGAGGGGGAGACTACACTTACTCTAATGAGCACTTAGTAATGTATGTAATTACCGAGTCACTATGCTGTACATCTGAAATCAATATAATATTGCATATCAACTACATTTCCAATAAGAAAAGTAGTTCCTTACGTAAAAGCCAATGGCTTAAATTATAACTATCGTCTCTAAGATGCCTGGTGTACAGCGCTTTAAACCAGAAAAATTCACACCATTTAATTGCAGTTAAAGCACACACCAGATTTTGGCTGACAACTGTACTCAATGGCAGGAAACTACTACCAGGAAATATGGAGAAACATTGTAACAGTGATCCGGGGTAATGAGTTTGTAATCGACCTTTCTTGGTCTGAATTCCGTATCTGCATTCCATTTAGCTGCATAACCACAAGCAAGTTATCTAACCCCTCTGTGCCTGAACTTCCTCACTCCTTAAATGGTATAATAACCTCAACGGATTTGGGGAGGATTAAAGTAGCAACAGACATAAAGGACTTAGAACAGTACTTGGCACATAACTACTCAAAAACTGCAAACAATTATTTTTACCTAGATCAGCGGTTCTCAAGTACAGTCAGTTTTACCCCCCAGGGGACATACAGCAATGCCTGGAAACATTTTTGGTTGTCACAAGTGGAAGGGTGCTTCTGGCAGCCAGTGGAAGAGGCCAGGGATGCCGGTAAACACCATATAAGGCACCAAACAACAACAGCGCCCCTGACAACGAAGACGTACCCAACCCAGCCCACAGGGTCCATCATGCTGCCGTGGAGAGAGGCTGACCTGCACCAGAGGCACACAACCCATGGACAATAAATCCACGGGGAATAATCGGGACAGAGAAGCAAACAGGCTGTATGCACATTTTATACAGTAATGAAGCTCATTTTAAAGACATAGTAGAAGTAACGTTCAGACAACATTTTTTTTCCTCATTCCTTACACCAAAATAAATCCCAGAGCTGAAGTTTCAGATGTAAAAAGCAAAAACGCCATAACCAGAAAAAATTCAACTGATGGACTAAGGGGAAAAAAAGCAATGTATATACAGGTAAGGGCTATTATTATTCCTAGTACATAAAGAACTTGTAAACTTCAATATACCAAAACCTAAAACTAAAAATGAGCAAAAGGCAGACCAGCAATTCACAAATAAAACTGGCTCTTGAAAATATGAAAAAATGTCCAATATTACCAAAAGAGAAAGGCACTGCAAAACTATCCTGAGATCTCACTTTTACCCATTAGCCAAGCATAAATAAAAATCAGGGTAACACATTCTGCTGGCAAGGCAACGGGCCAAAAGGCAAGCTCATGCATTGCTGACTGGAAAGCAAACGGATACATCCACTCTTGGGGGGAGGGGTGTGTGAACGTGGCAACATGTAACACAACTACATCTGTGTTTACCTTCTGACCTAGAAATCTCAATTCTAAGAGTTTGTCTGTAAGACACGCTTTCCACAAAATTGAAAATGCACATGCACAAGGTTACAGTAATGGATTATACTCATTAATAAAACAGGAACCCATGAGTCCATGCTGATATAATTAAAACTCTTCCTCAAGGTAGAATGCCAGCTAACAAGTGTAGAAGGAATGATGAATATAAAGAAACACTATTTGGTTACAACAGAGAGGCTACTGATTCAGGCAGAAACCATTAATGAATGCTAAAGGTGGAAATTTCATGAGGAAAACAACACTGGTGTAATCTTGGAATAACTCCCCACAAAATACTAATTAGTTACAAAGAGAAAACTAATGAATTAGGTGGTCATATCTGGCAGATACCAATGCAACCTGGTGATCAAGGTTAGCATCTCCACAACTGGGGATGGGTTGAAGCATCTGTGATTCCTGGTGTGACTTACTGAGAACGAAGCATTATTTTCCGTGGTGTTTCTGCCATGAATGCATAACCTGAGCCTACACCAGATAAACTCATACTGGGATTTATCCTACAGAATGTAAGGTTATCTACTCTTTAGAACTGTCAAAGACATAAAAGACAGGCAAACGCTTTAGAATTTTTTCACGTGTAAGTCTAGAGAGACGGGCAACATCCTATCTGTAGCTAAATCATCAGCAACTCCGGAACAAGAATCATGCCTTAATTGTCTCTACATCACCCTAACCCCTACGGTCTAATACTAATACAGAGCTTTGCAAATCCTAGGAACAAGTGACCACGCCACCATTAAACTCTTCAGGTCTGCCTAATGTCTTCTAAAAAATTTGGTCTTTTCACTGGCAGCAGTAAGTTAGGTCAAGTTTACCGTTCACTGCTAAAACTGTGGATCGCCTAGTCCAAGAGATGCACAGCAAATTAACCGACCCTGAGAGGGTCAGAATTGCTCTGGCTACAAGTAGTAATGAAGCCTTCAGAGAAAAAAGCACCTCTAAAGTACGGAGAGCTCCCCCGAAAGACTAGAATAGCCAGGAGAGGGCAGAAACCGGAGAAAGGGCGAGGCACACACGGGAGTCGAGAAACAAACGCCGGTGAGAAAGAACGCACCGGTCCCCGAGCAGGACACGCCCAGGGCTCTGCAACAGCAGGGCTCCGTGGCGAGGGATCGGTAGGGCCACCGCCCCCTCCAGCGCCACCGCTCACCTCGCAGTCGCGGTGGTAGCGGAGGCGACCTTTGTCGGAATTGCGCAGCGCCTCCAAGGTCTCCCAACAGCGACTCGCCGACGGCATGGCTAACGCTCCTGCAGCTTTTCGCCGACACCGACTGTGACAAACGCAACTGCTCGAATCAGCCGCGCGGAAACGGGCGCGCGCTTCCGCTGTCGGGGCACGCGAGCAGCTGACGGGGGCAATCCCTCCCCTAACGGCTTAATACCTTAGCCCCACCCCCGTCGCCCAGCCCATCTTCCAGCGCGCATGCGCACAGGATTTGGCAGTGGATTTTTTTCTATTTTTTTATATAATTTATTTTGGTATCATTAATCTACAATTACATGTGCAATATTATGGTGACTAAACTACCCCGTTCATCAGGTGTCCCCCCCCCACCAACCCCATTACAGTCACTGTCCATCAGCATAGTGAGATGCTACAGAATCACTACTTGTCTTCTCTGAGCTGTACAGCCCTCCCCAGGCCCCCCCAACATTACGACTGCTAATCGTAATGCCCCTTTTTCCCTCTTATCCCTCCCTTCCCACCCATCTTCCCCAGTCCCTTTCCCTTTGGTAACTATTAGTCCATTCTTGGGTTCTGTGAGTCTGCTGCTGTTTTGTTCCTTCAGTTTTTTCTTTGTTCTTATACTTCACATATGAGTGAAATCATTTGATACTTGTCTTTTTTGGCTTGGCTTATTTCACTGAGCATAATACCCTCTAGCTCCATCCAGGTTGCTGAAAATGGTAGGATTTGTTTTCTTCTTATGGATGAATAATATTCCACTGTGTATATGTACCACCTCTTCTTTATCCATTCGTCTACTGATGGACACTTAGGTTGCTTCCATTTCTTGGCTATTGTAAATAATGCTGTGATAAACATAGGGGGTGCATCTGTCTTTCTCAAACTGGGATGCTGCAGACTTAGGGTAAATTCCTAGGAGTGGAATTCCTGGGTCAAATGGTATTTCTATTTTGAGTTTTTTGAGGAACCTCCATACTGCTTTCCACAATGTTTGAACTAATTTCCATTCCCACCAGCAGTGTAGGAGGGTTCCCTTTTCTCCACATCCTCGCCAACATTTGTTGTTGTTTGCACGTTTTGGATGTTGGCCATCCTCACCGGTGTGAGGTGATACCTCATTGTGGTTTTCATCTGCATTTCTCTGATGATTAGCGATGTGGAGCATCTTGTCATGTCCCTGTTGGCCATCTGAATTTCTTCTTTAGAGAAGTGTCTATTCATGTATTCTGCCCATTTCTTAATTGGATTATTTGCTTTTTGTTTGTTAAGGTGCGTGAATTCTTTATATATTTTGGATGTCAACCCCTTATCGGATACGTCATTTATGAATATATTCTCCCATACCGTAGGATGTCTTTTTGTTCTACTGATGGTGTCCTTTGCAGTACAGAAGCTTTTCAGCTTGATATAGTCCCACGTGCTCATTTTTGCTTTTGTTTCCCTTGCCCGGGGAGATATGTTCATGAAGAAGTCACTCGTGTTTATGTCCAAGAGATTTTTGCCTATGTTTTTTTCTGAGAGTTTTATGGTTTCCTGACTTACATTCAGCTCTTTGATCCACCTTGAGTTTACCTTTGTGTATGGGGCTAGACAGTAGTCCAGTTTCATTCTCTTACATGTAGCTGTCTAGTTTTTCCAACACCAGCTGCTTAAGAGGCTGTCATCTCCCCATGGTATATCCAAGGCTCCTTTATCAAATATTAACTGACTGTCTATGTTTGGGTTAATATTTGGATTTTCTATTCTGCTCCACTGGTCTGTGGGTCGGTTTTTGTGCCAATACCAAATTGTCTTGATTACTGTGGCTTTGTACTGGAGCTTGAAGTCAGGGAGCGTAATTCCCCGTTTTATTCCTCCTTCTCAGGATTACTTTGGCTATTCGGGGTCTTTTGTGGTTCCATATGAATTTTAGAATTATTTGTTCTACTTCATTGAAGAAAGCTGTTGGTAGTTTGATAGGGATTGCATTGAATCTGTAGAATGCTTGAGGTAGTATAGCCATTTTGACAATATTTACTCTTCCTAGCCAAGAGCATGGGATGCGTTTCCATTTGTTAGTGTCCTCTTTAATTTCTCTTAGGAGTGTCTTGTAGTTTTCAGAGTACAGGTCTTTCACTTCCTTCATTAGCTTTTTTTTCCTAGGCATTTTATTCTTTTTGATGCAACTGTGAATGGAATTGTTTTTCTGACTACTCTTTCTGTTAGGTCATCGTTAGTGTATAGGAAAGCAACATATTTCTGTGTGTTAATTTGTATCCTGCAACTTTACTGTAGTCAGATATTAGTTCTAGTAGTTTTGGAGTGGAGTCTTTAGGGTTTTTTATGTACAGTATCATGTCATCTGCAAATAGTGACAATTTGACTTCTGGGTTTCATGGAGGCCATGGCCTCGGGCCATGAGGACAACACAACAGATGTGGCACCTTCGAGTGTCTCACGCCATGTGATTTGGGGAAAGGGCTGTCCCGACATTGTGGTGCCCGGTTACCGGGATTCCAAGTTCTGTCGGGCTCCATAGTCAAGGAAATGAGGTCACGGTCTGCAGTTCCCCTTCCCTGGGCGACAACTGGAAATTCGATGACCATCATCCAGCACATCAACAAAAAGGACAAAAACCCCATGATCAATTCCATAGATGCGGGAACGACATTTGACAAAATTCAACATCCACTTATGATAACAACACTCAACAAAATGGATAGAGAGGGCAACTAACTCAACATAATAAAGGCCATATATGCCAAACCCACAGCCAATGTCATACTTAACACAGAGAAGCTGAAAACTTGTCCTTTTAAGATCAGCAATAAGACAAGGATGCCCACTCTCCCCACTTTTAGTCAACATGGCTCTGGCTTCCCTAGAAACAGCAATCAGTCAACACAAAGAAACATGAAGCAACAAGATTGGTTAACAAAGAGAATAAAATGTCCCTTTTTGCAGTTGACAAGATATTGTACATAAAAACCCGTAAAGAATCCACTCCAAAACTACCAGATCTAATATCTTATTTCAGCAAGGGTGCAGGACACAAAATTAATACACAGAACTCTGTTACACTCATATACCCTAATGACGAACTGGGAGAAAGAAACCAGGAAAGAATTCCATTCACAATGGCTTCAAAAACAATAAAATACCTAGGAATAATCCTAACCAAGGAATTTTAAGACACATAAATATGAAATTTACAGGACAATCATGAGAGAAATTAAAGATTCCCATAGATGGAAAAACATCCCATGCTTATGTACAGGGAGAATTTATCTTTTCAAAATGGCCATCCTGTGTAAAGCAATCTACACATTCAATGCAATTCCTATCAAAATACCAACAGCATTCTTCAACGAGCTAGAGCAGATAGTTCAAAAATTCATATGAAACCACAAAAGACCCTGAAGAGCCAAAGCAATCCTGACAAGAAAGGATAAAAGCTGGGTGGATTACGCTCCCCGACTTCAAGCAGTACGACAAAGCCACGGACAATTTGGTACTGGCACAAGAACACACCTCCAGACCGATGGGACAGACTAGAGAGCCCACATACAAACCAAGCATATATCGGCAATTAATATACAATAAAGGAGCCATGGATATACAGTGGGAAATGACAGTCTCTTCCACAACTGGTGTTGTCAAAACTGGACAGCTACATGCAAGAGAATGAAACTGGATTACTGTCTAACCCCATACACAAAAGAAAACTCAAAATGGATAAAAGACATGAATGGATGTCAGGAAAACATAAAACTCTTAGAGGAACACATAGGCAAAATCCTCTTGACGATAAACATGAGAAACTCTAGCTTGAATGAATCACCTTGTGAAATAAAAGCAGAAATGAACAACTGGGAAAACATCATGCTAACATTTCTGTACAACAGAGGGCACCAAGAGCAGGGCAAAAAGGCATCCTGCAGTATGGGACAATATATTTCTAAATGCCATATCCAACAAGGGCTTAACATCCAAAATATAGAAAGAACTCACACGACACAACAGCCAAAAACCAGAGGACCATATTACAAATGATCAGAGGATATGAACAGACACGCCTCGAAAGAAGAAATTCAGATGGTCAACAGGCACACGTAAGGATGTGGCACATGGCTAATTATGAAGGAAAAGCACATTGAAACCACAGTGAGGTATCACCTCACAGCACGTAGGATGCTCAACATTCAAAAGACTAGGAACTACAAATGCTGGGGAAAACTCCTACACTGCTGGTGGGAATGTAAAATAGTTCAAGTGTTGGGGAAATCAATATGGAGGTTCCTCCGAAAACTATAAATTGAAATACCATTTGACATGGGAATTCCACTCCCGGAATTTACCCAAAGGAAACAACTTCTCAGATTCAAAAAGACATATGCACCATTATGTTCACTGCAGCACAATTCACAGTAGCCAAGATATGGAAGCAACCTAACTGTCCATCACTACATGAATGCATAGAGAGGAGATGGTAAATATACACAATGGAAGGCTATTCAGCCCAAACACAGAAACGAACCCTACCATTTGCAACAACACGAATGGTGGCAGAGGGTATTATGGACAGTGTAATAAGCCTGGCCAAGTAAGACAAGCATCAAATGATTTCACTCATCTGTGGAGTATAAGAACAAAGAAAAACTGAAGGAACAAAACAGCTGCAGACTCACAGAAACCGAGAATGGACTAACAGTTACCAAAGGGAGAGGGACCTGGGAGGAAGACTGCGAAGGGACGGATAAGGGGGAAAAGAGGGCATTAGGGTGAGCACATATAATGTAGGGTGGGGGACACGGGGAAGGTAGTATAACACAGAGAAGACAAGTAGTGTTTCTAAACCGTTTTATTGCGCTGAAGGACAGTGACTGTAATGGGGAATGTGGTGGAGAATGAATAGGGTGTGCCTAGTAACCATAATGTTGTTAATGTAATTGTACATTAATGACAGAAAACTTTTAAAAACGGAAAATTTAAAAAAAGGAATAAAACTAACAAAAGAAGTGTAAGACATATAAACATGTACGTCTCAGTGACTGAGAATCTTGGGCTGCAGTTACTTTTATTTCATTAAAATAACATTACTAAAGCCAGGTGGTCGTTCTGCTTTCTTAGAAGGGCACGTGAGGAAAAAGGAAGAGAAAATTCTAACACCGGCAGACAAAAGATATTAAAAAACCGCTCTTCCTACCTAAACCTGTTCATCAGATTGCTTGACAAGCTCATGGGAGCCTGTGATGTATCCGATCTCTCCAGTTATTAGATTACTACAAAACACAGTGCCAAGACCAAAAGCACATCAGAGAGTATATTACCAAGCTGGTGACTTACCAGAACTGCTTCACACCTTTCCAGTACAGAGCAAATCCTCTTGCGAGTCTCCTCTCTCCATCTAGGTCCCTAGGTAACAGCTGACACACTTTGAGCGTCCCTTTGAGTAATTTCTGGCCCAGTTACTCAAAAAGGCTTACTGTTAATTTCCTGTAAAGAGGCCCTTACTGCAGCACATTTTTTTTTCCTGCAGCATATTTTTTAAACTGACTTCATTTGGACCTTTCAAAATCTGAGACATTAGCTACAACCAAAGGGAAAATAAATGACTAGTTTAAGGAGTTGGAATCTTCACTCAGTGTTCCCACTGCTGTTCCTTAAGACTTTGTTTCCTGGCTGCAAGCACCCCCACCCCTCCCATCTTTGATACACTCTGTTTTACTTAAGTCCAATTGCTATGACGCCGCAATTTCTTAACACATTAGGAAAATACTCAAGACATCTCTCTTCTACTCTACCCTGACAGCCATAAGTTTTTCTAAAATACATGATGAAGACAGAACAAAGGGGCCTACATATTTTAGGATCTATTATATAAAAGAGATTGGATAAGACGTTGCAGCAAATCAAGCACCACCTCAATCCAGCTTTCTGGGCTATTCGGGCTTTTAATTTAAAACATATTCAACCCTTAACCTTAACGAGCCCCTTATTTAAAATATTTTATCCTAGTACATAAGGAGGCTTTTAAGGCCATTTTGTTTGGGAAGCATCAAATCAGATTCGGCTTGCAAACAAAAGGCTGCTCCACCATTCAACACTGGCATGGCTGCTGAATTTTTGACAAATAATGTCCTCGACTCGAAAGACACGTTCTCAGGAAAAAAGAAACTCTTAAGCTATTTGATCTGGACCTCATACAAAGCAAGGACTACATCTACCTGTTATTTACACGCAAATCACGACTGGGTGGGACAGAAAGAAACGTTTATTAAAAGGAAAGATGGCCAGACGCGGACCTCCCTGCGTCTAGAGAAAAGGCCAAGAATCGCCAAACAGGATAAAATGAAGGTCAAACAGTCCTTTAGAGTCTCCGCTCTTCTTCCTTCACGGTGTGGGCCAGCACTGCTTGTGGGCATTTGGGAAAAGGAGAGCAGAGTCGCTCCCCACCGAGGGAAGGGACTAGGGGCGGCGGGGGAGCCCTCTGCAGGGACGGGGAGGGGACGACCCCGCCCAGGGACCCCACCCCCACCCCCACCCCCACCCCACCTGCCGCCTTCGGGTGGGGCAGGGCGGGGCCGCAGCTGGGCGTGGGGGGACCGGGGCAGTCTCGCCCCCACCTCCTCTGCCCAGCAATGACCTTCCAGCCGCCGGCGCCCGGGCTCGGCAGGAGGTTCCTCCGCAGCCCACGCGCCGCAAGCCTATGGCGGCCGGCTCGCCCCGCTCCTCGCCCGACCGAAGGAGCTGCGAGGCCGCAGCGCTCACCTGTCCGCGCGCCGGCCCCGCCCCGCCCTGGCGGCCCGGCTCGCGGTCCAGGGTTCGGCGGCCCCCGGCTCGCTGCCGCCCAGGCTCCCCAGCTCCCCCTCTCACCGGCTCCTGGGTAGAGGCAGGAAGTGCGCGGGGCTGGGGGCGCTGAGGGGCCGAGGCGCCCCAGCGGCCTCTCCCCTCGCGGGTCGCTCCGCAGACGGTAGTAGCAGCGACGCGCGCGCCCCACCTCTTTCCGAGGCAGCCACAGCGTTCCGGCGGCGCGCGGGCGCGAGCGCGAGCGCGGGCGAAGGGCTCGGACGCGGCGCGAGGGGCGGGGACGAGCGCCGGCGGAGCAAAGGGGGCGGAGCTCCCTCCGGGTCGCCTCCCCCTCCCCCACCCCCCCACCCCCCCCCCACCCCCCGGTGAGCCGGCGGAAAAGGCCGAGTGTTCCCGGAAGTAGCCGAAGCAGCGATCGTGGGGAAGAGCCGAGCCTCGGGAGCTCAGCGAGACGTTGGCGAAGGAGGGCGCGCCGAGGGTGGAGGTTGATGGGTGCAGTGGAGTCAGTGCCCCCGCCCGGGCGGGCCCAGATGCTTCTCCGCAGCGCCCTCCGCTCGGCTTGGTCCTCCAATCCTGCCCCTCCCGGCCCTGCAGAAAATCTTCTGCACCCCACCCCTCCGTCCCTGGGAGCCCCTCCAGGACTGCAGCGAAAGGCGGGGCTGGGGCCATCGCTGCAGTCTGGCTGAGGATGCTGCGCGTCCTGGCCGGAAAATCGCCCTGTCCCAAAGGAAAGGATCACGCGGCGGCCTCTTCCTCCTGGCCCCTTTCGCTAGAAGAAGCGGGGCAGGGGACGCAGCTCAGCCTGTGCTAATGGGAGCTGGGGGCTGGGGTCAAGAAACTCAGGTTATTTGGGGGCTCCGGGTTTGAGGAGATGGCGAGAAAAAGCCAAATAAAGTCGACCAAATCTGGGGTTCAAGTCTGCCATTCCAGGATTTGGAGGGTTAATTTCTAATGTTATTACAGCAAAAACCTACAGGTGTCTGTGGAATGGGATGCATCAGTGGTATTTTATAAACAAGATAAAGTTCCTCCTGCCACAATTAATTGAACTTGCCTTATGTACTAGGCCCTATGTACCAGGCATTTCATGTGTGTTATCTTTATTTTCTTAATCTGTGCAATCATTTTACAAGATAGGTATTCCTTCCCCATTTTACCAAGGAGCACCGTGACAGAGAAGCCAGGCCTCTGGCCCGAGATCCGGCTGCTGGCAAGAGGGAAAGATAGGATTTGAATCCAAGCAATCAGACCTCTTAAACAGTATGGTATACCACCTTCTCATAGGAAAGGGAGGCATTGTGGCGGTGCATGTCGAGGTGCTGAGAAAAACAGGATTTCTGGAATTTCTGTTTCTTACAGCCTGAGCAGTTGAAGGGCCTGTTGTTCTGTAGCTAAACTCTGTAGGTACCAGCCCTCCATTAGCAAGCGCTTCACCCACCCCCACTCTGGTGACAGCTGGGCCGCAGCCATTGGGAGTGACACCCAGATCATCCCTGGGCAGTCAGGCAGACCAGGAGCTCTGCAGCCTCCTTGGTACCAAGCAGCCCTCCTCTTTGAATGAATTGATAAAGGCCGTGGGCACTGCAGCAGGACTGTGCCTGGGCCAGCCCTGAGCTTCCTGGTCCTCTGCAGTTTGGCTTCTTCCCTGGTGCCTGGGATCTGCCATCTGGTTTCTAAGCTGCCCTGGCTGTAGCCACGATAGTAAGGACAAAGTCTCCATTCCCACACTCCATCAGGGTGGAGAGAAAAAAGGAGTGGCCACACCTCAGCAGCCACTTTACAGAATCTGGAGGGAAAACGTAGGAGCTAAGCACATTTCCTGCAATCTTCTATGTAGTGAAAACGGGACAGGATAACAACTCCCCCCCTCCACCCCCCAGTCCCTTTCTGGGAACAGCTGATGGCGTCTGGTCTCCAGCCTCTTCTCCAACGGGTAACAGCAAAATGTTTCATGGAATATTCAGCTCTGGGCACAAGATGGCTCACATAACCATAGCTCTCCAAAATTTCTAAGATCGTCGGCTCCTGCCAAGAACAGGTCTCAAGGCCGTGGGCAAGGAGCTATAAAAAGGGAAGATTTTTCTTTTAACGCACTCTAGCTTCATAGTGAAATGGAGGCTTTGCTGCTTTTACCAGGTGCAAAACAGATCTGAGACCTTAGAGAGAGCTTCTGTATTGGTACAGAAACCAAAATCTTACTGGTTGATCCTTTGTCTGATCTGAGACCAGGCCAAAAACCAGAATCTGCAGCCTGGCCACCTCCCACTCACTCCCCCACCACATTCTGCATTTGGCTCTGGAAGTGAGGCACTTACAAAGCATTCTTCACACCTTCTATTGTCTGCCTACCTCAGCGCCCACCAGTTTCACCAGATGCCTGACACTCTGCTAGGTGTGCGGGGAGGGAGATGACACTGCAGATAATGGCCCTCTCTGTTTCCTGAGAGAAAACTCATTCACAAAGAAAACCAACAGAAAGAAGCACAGGAGAGTATAGCAGCTCTTAGCCAGTCAGCTTCTGTCCTCTGTCACAGCGCTCTCGGCTCCTGAAAAGCGGGGGTGGGGGGGGGAGGCTGAATTCTGTTCCAGCGGTTCTCAAAAGTCTGATATGTGCCCTAAGCTTAGGCATCTAGTTCCAGCACGTTTTCAGGTTGTTCAAGAGGTCATACACCTCTTTTTGGGAAATACACCAACTGTAATGATATTTTCACTTGTTCTGGCTTGGAAAGTAACTTGCCCACTGTCTCCCTGGGAGAGTCTCTTTCCCTTTCCCCCTCTCCCTCTTCATCCCTCTTCATCCCTCCTCCTCCGCCAGAAGTTAACAAGCATGCATCAAATACTTCCCCTGTTTTTCCTTCCAGCAAGGTTGCTGATTGGGAAGTGACACTGGTAAGTGAACTCTACCTCCCAGATGACATTCTGCAGTGTCAGAGCTGGCAAGAAATAGCACAGATCTTCAAAACTGACTGGATGAAGCTTGAGAACATTATGCTAATTGAAATCAGACACAAAGGACAAATAAATACTGCATGATTCCACTTACATGAGGACCCTAGAACAGTCAAATTCATAGACAGGAAGTAGAGCAGGGGTAGTCAGCGGCTGGGGAGGTGGGGAAATGGGGAGTTAGTGTTTAATGAGTTCAGTGTGTCAGTTTTGCAAGATGAAACTCTTAGGAGTTGGATGGTGGTGACGGTTATACTTAATGCCACAGAACTAGCCACTTAAAAATGGCTAAAATGGTTAATTTTGTTACGTACATTTTATCATAATTAAAACAAAACAAAACATAGTGACTGCTTCGGAAATCAGGGACCATGTTAGAGAAGAGGACTGACAGCTGCTGGGGCATGGCCTTGCCAGGCTGGTTTGCTTCGAAGGATGACAGGTGACAGTCCCTCTCTCCCCTTGCATATCTTCATAAGCCCACTTGCTTATTTCACATCTGTACTCTGGTGGGACTGCCTGTGAGGCTCCATCAGTCATTGTACCTCCTGTTCATCCTGAACACAGTCAGAATGCCTCACAAGCCACGTCAGACCACGCTGGGAAACCGTTAGCTTCCTAAACTAAGTGTCCATCAGTAGATGAATGGATAAAGAAGATGTGGTACAAATACACAATGGAATATTATTCAGCCATAAGAAGAAAACAAACCCTACCATTTGCAACAACATGGATGGAACTAGAGGGTATTAGGCTCAGTGAAATAAGCCAGGCAGAGAAAGACAAGTATCAAATGATTTCACTCATCTGTGGAGTGTAAGAACAAAGAAAAAATGGACACAAGACAGCATCAGACTCACAGACCAAAGGGAAAGGGTTGGGGAGGGCGGGTGGGGAGGGAGAAGTGGATTAATGGGCATTATACTTAGCACACACAATACAGGTAGGGCACAGGGAAGGTAGTATAGTGCGAAGAAGACAAATAACGACTGTGTAGCGTCTTACTATGCTGATGGACAGTGCTTGCAATGAGGCGCGGGGGGAACTTGATAGTAATGGGTGAATGTTGAAACCACAATGTGGCTCATGTGAAACATTCATAAGATTGTATATCAGTGATACTTTAATCAAAAAAAAAAGACTGTTGATGACAGAGCATTTGGGACTTCAAATGATTGAAACATTTTTTCTTTATTTTGTGGAAAATGACATGAACAGAACCATTTTAAAATAGAACCAGGGCAGCCATTACAGAGGAACTGCCTTGCCCATCCTGTTTTCTAAACCATTCAGCTGCGCCCAACTGCCCAGTCCAAGAAGTCAGCAAGGAGAAAATCCTGGTTGGAAAGATTGATAAAATTGAACTTTTTCCTGGTGACATCTGACCGAAGAAGTGTAAATCTAGCTCTGCTTTCAGCACCAAAGAACTCTTCTTAAAAACAACTTAGCTAATCTTTCATTTTTTCCATAAAAACCCATAGTCTACCTCCTGTAATCAGGACACTATGTGGCTTTCTACCTAGATCTGTGTACCCCAAACTGCAATTCTTTGATCCCAAATAAACACTTTGACTTTTGGGGGGGAGGGAAAAAAAGGTTAGCTTCCCATTGCCTATAGAATCACCCAAACTATTTAAATAGATATTCCAAAGCCTTCATAAATTTGCTCCAATTTACCTTTCCCAGGATCATTTCCTACAGCTTTTCTCCAGCCTTGAACTTAGCCACATCCTGAACAGGGTTATTTATTTGTTCCAGTTCCTGCTTCAGCTCATACTTTTTCCTCCAATTAGAACAGCCTTCTCTCCCAAAGCCCACTTTTCCCTGCTGCCTGACAAATCCCGCCCATTTTGAGTTTCTCAGTATAAACTTTCTGGAAGAGCAATTTAGCAGTATGGATCAGAATATAAAATTTATGCGCCATTTGACACATTATATCCAAAATTTACTCTAAGGAGGTAGGAGAAGATAATATATTTATCATAGCAAATGTTAATAACTGTAAACAATTATAACAATGGTAATCATTGTAAAAAAAACGTAATTGAAAAAAGTAGAAGCAACTAGCCACTGACAGATGAACGGCTCATTACGATTCATAAGTTTCACAGACTATATTGGAGAAACAGGTCATACAGACTGACTTGGGAAAACATCTGAGATATTACTGCATGACCGTAAGTATGCATCTATCTCAGAAGCACTGTATTTGTGTATTTGTGTGTAGATATGCAGAGATGACCCAAGGCAATGTTCACAGTGGACACCCAAAATAAAAAATCTCTGAGTAGTTTTAAGTGTCTGGACCAAACACTATCTCCAAGATACTTTCCTAAACTCCAAGTAAGCATTTCAAAAAGTATGTTCCCAGAAATACTAGGCCCGAGAGCAGATCTGCAAATAGGAACTCCACAGTCAGTTCCAGAACACTGCAAGCTCTTGGAAGTTAACTATTCAAAGCAGCATAGTTAAGGCACTGTGCATCCTGCAAGAAAAAAAGTCCTTTTTCCTTAGAATCTAAGTATTTTGTAAAGGAAGATTGAAGATTTCAAACATAAACTTGGTACTCAGACGGGTACACTGAACCCCTGTATGCCCCCAACCAGCTTCAACAATTATCAAGTCTTTTATCATTTCATTCTTATTTCATCTACTGCTTCACCTTGTCACCTCCGTAAGAGTTGCAAGCATTGTTCTGTTTTGTTTGCTATTATTAATATACAATTACATGAACAACATTATGGTTACTAGACTCGCCCTATTATCAAGTCCTCACCACATACCCCCATTGCAGTCACTGTCCATCAGCGTAGAAGGATGTTACAGAATCACTACTTGTCTTCCCCATATCCCCTTACCCCATCCCCACCCCCGCTACAGTATGTGTGCCAATTGTAATAGCCCTTTTGCCCCCTTATCCCTCCCTTCCCACCCCTCTTCCCCAGTCCCTTTCCCTTGGGTAACTGTTAGTCAATTCTTGGGTTCCGTGAATCTGCTGCTGTTTTCTTCCTTCAGTTTTTCCTTTGTTCTTATACTCCACAGATGAGCGAAATCATTTGGTTCTTGTCTTTCTCTGCCTGGCTTATTTCACTGAGCCTAATACCCTCTAGCTCCATCCATCTTGTTGCAAATGGTAGAGTTTGTTTTCTTCTTCTTATGGCTGAATAATATTCCATTGTGTATATGTACCACATCTTCTTTATCCATTCATCTACTGATGGACACTTAGGTTGCTTCCATTTCTTGGCTATTGCGATAAACATAGGGGTTCATATGTCTTTTTCAAACCTGGCTGCTGCATTCTTAGGGTAAATTCCTAGGAGTGGAATTTCTGGGTCAAATGCTGTGTCTATTTTGAGTTTTTTGAGGAACCTCCGTACTGCTCTCCACAGTGGTTGTACTAATTTGCATTCCCACCAGCAGTGTAGGAGGGCTCCCCTTTCTCCACAGCCTCACCAACATTTGTTGTTGTGCAAGCATTGTTTGCTTAGGCAGGGGAGGAGGGTTATCTTTACATTTTCAAATAATGTAAAGTTATAGGAATAATAGGAAAAAATCCCATATACCCTTTACCCATATTCCCCAATTTCTTAGCATATGACATTTATGCCATGCATGTATATACTTACATAATGTTCACATGCACACACACACACACGTGTGTGTATACACATGCTCTCCCACTGAATCATCTGAGAATTGCAGACACCATGCCCATTTACCTCCAAGTTCTCCAAGAGTATTTCTTAAGAACAAGGACATTCATTTTTATCACCACAGTACAATGATCAAAGTCAGGAAATTAATGTTGACATAATAAATACCGTTACCTAACATATAGATCTTATTCAAATTTGTCCAATTGTCCCACTGTTCTTTATAAAACAAACACACAAAGAGATGTATTTTTTTCTGGTCCAGGATCACATACTACCTTTCATGTAGACATCCTGTAGGAGCTAAAAGACACGTGTTTCTTGAATACATCATCTGTATAAACTAGGTACTTTAAAAAAATGGAGCCTGGCTGTAAACTAGACAATAAATTCCTTTCTAATGGGTGTTTTGTAAATTCATCAGAGCTGAACACCAAAGCTCTCATCTGCTTTCTGCAGGGCCACAGGAAATCTAGTATGAGGAATTCATTAGGTAGGACAGAGAAAAGGGACGTGAAGGGCCAGGCCTGAAAAAGGCAACTGTGGCCCCTTTGGTTGTCCCAGCACTAACACAGAAGACATCCAAACCTAATTGTCACTGTGGTCATCACAGGAAGCTTTAGAAGACGGGAAAGCTTCCAGTGCTTGGGTGGCAAATCTCCAGAAAAGCTCCATTCTACTGTCCAAGGCATGCGTAGGGTTTATCTCCTGCTGCAATTTTCAATTCACTATCAAATTTGCTTTAAAATGATGTAGGACAATGGTAGGACAAAAATATGGGTGCTCAGCCTGAGAAATGAGGTCAGTCCTGAAAGAGAGCTAGCAGGCAAGGGAGGACTTGAGTTCACCAGCTGAATGCAGTCCTGAAGCATTACACTCTCAGGAATCTGATGCTCCTGCCCACCAGGAGCTGCATCCACCAGCTAGCAAACACTCCCTCTGAAGGAGACACTATCAGTGAGAATCAGAACCTGGCCTCCCCAATGCTCTACTTTCTCGGTTTCAATCAAGAACCCCCTAGGAGCACCAAGCATCCGATGACATATACAAGACTGTTGACACATCTAGAGAAAAAAACACCCAAGTAGCCTAAGAGGCATTTTCTATGGAGTGGTGCAAATTCAGAGTGGAAGAGACCTTAGAGCTCATCCCGTCCAGTGATTTTCCACATTTCATTTTCGGCAGAGGATCTTCCCTGTATATAATCTAACACAGGACCCCGATATATGTGGCACAGAGAGCAAAAATGCCATGGCAGAGATCCCAGCATGCCATCAGGGCTCCACTGAAAGGCTGTGCAACTGTGAGCCAGATATTCTAACCTCTCCTGCTACCACAGATTTTCATGGTTATTGATAGGACAATATTCCAGCAAATGGCAGTAGTTATCTTATTATTATTATTATTTTGAAGTATCATTGATATACATACAATCTTATATTGGTTTCAAGTATACAACACAGTGGTTTAATGCTTACCCATAATACTAAATCCTCACCCCTTCCAGTGCAGTTTCTATGTCAACAGAGGAGGATGTCACAGAATCATCGACTGCATTCCCCATGCTCTACTACTATCCCCGTGACTGGCTTATATTATGATTGAGAATTTCTGTGCCCCTTTATCCCCCTCCTACCGACCCCTCCCATGGTAACCACTAATCACTTCTCAGTGTCTGTGAGTCTACTGCTGTTTTATTCATTCTGTTTCACACGGCAGTAGGATCTTGAAGGGAGAACTTTTCAAAAAGCTGCAAAGCCTCCGTATGCCAACTGACTAGAGCTGCGCCCATCCACTCCACACCCCAAAGTCAGTGCTTCCCACCTCGCTCCCTGTCAGGATACACAAAGATGCCATCGGTAAAGCACAGGCAAAGAGAGGAAGTGCAAACAGCCACCGGCTCAGGGCCCCTCCCTGCGCTAAGGAGCTCGGCTGCCATTACACACCAACTGGGATGTTCTGCCTCCTGGGAAGGCGCTGCTCAGGAGCACAATTTGAAAACCACTGATCTAGGGACCAGAGGTTCAGAGAGGGTGGGTGACCTACCCAAGGTCACAAAACCTAAAAGTGAAAACCTAAAAGAAGTCTGACTCCTTCCCTGGTGTTCATTTTTCCATTTCTGCTAGATAAAACAGGGTCAGTTACTGGTACATAGTTCCAAAAGAGGAAAAAACAAAACAAAACAAAACAAAGGGCCATTTTCCCACGGTGAAGGTAAAGAAGATACAAAAGAGAAAAACACATAGCATTCTATACCTAGACTTGGGCACCAGACTATTGTGCCCCTGTATGATTTATATGGCTCAAGATACAGGAAATTGATCATACTGAAACAACTAGATAGCAGCAATGGCTTTTTAAAAATGCTTTGTTACTCATTTTTTGGCACCATAGTCAATAATTCATGGAATACATGACTTCAAACAACTCAAGAATACCAGGGAATACCCTCCAAACACATCCCACCCACAACATTTAGCACAGAGGAACAGATCCATAGGACAAACAGGGCTTTCTGGTTCAAAATACATGTGCCAACAGCCCTAACCCCCATACTAAACTACCTCTGATGGTGTCTGGGACTTCGTCCTTGTCGACATCAGGCATTTCCTCTGAATTTATAATTATGTCACCATAATCTGGACTTGCAGGGAAGGACTAGGCCTCAGCTACTAACCCAGACAATTAAAGTGGACCTTTTGAGTCCATCGCTCATCATATGGACCCCTTGGGGAGTCATCAAATCTAAGGGGCCACCAGGCTTTTGTGAGCCATGAAAATCTCCATTCCTGGTCACAAGGCACGAATATCTAAAAATGTGTACTGGTAGATTTCTACACCCGACACGACTTTTCCCAAAAGACAGTTTGTCTTGAGCTGTTTTATTACTCTTCTTTTACAACAAAACGGTGATGATGCCATGGGGGGACATCAGGAACGCCAGAAGGAAGGAGGCAGAAAGCCCGGGGGCACAGGAATCTTCTTGCTCTGCAAACATTTCTGGTCAGGGAAAGATGAAGAAAACAATGATTTTCCTCATAACACTCTGTCCAATACTTTGAAGTAGGAAGAAACTCTGAGGGACAGCACATTAAGTCCTATGGAACAGCAGTCATAAGGGAAACTACAGACATTGTGTGTAAGATGTCTGCTTCTGCGTGAGGGACAGCAGAGGACAAGTGTCATGCTGTTGCAACGCCTGCCCCACCCCCGTCTCCCACGGCCAGGCCTCCTCTTTCATTATCACTTGTTCTCCCAGCTGGGCCCCTGGAATTTGGAAGTCTGTGGACAGTCTTGGAAGACCTACCAAAGAGTTCTAATTTATTTATCAAAATTAACCTCTTAAAAATGTTTGGCTCTTGGAAACGGGAGCAGTCTGGCTGAAAGTATGGTTTCCTCTCATGGAGAAAAGTGACCACATTCACCAGTTCCCCAGACCTGAGACTGAGACCAGAACCTTGGCCATCATGCAAAAAATGTACTGGTGAGACAGGAGTCACTAAACACATTTTATTCATCTCTTAGGATAGCTTCCCACAGGCAATATGGACAGTGACTTAGAAGATGAAATGGCAGCCCGTAAGATTAAGAGAGAACCATGGACAGAAATGGAGGGTTCAGAAAAATCAAGAGGAAAAGATTGCAATCAGAGCCTAGAGGTCTGAGACTTGTCAGACCCAGGCCCGTTCGAGGTCAGCAACAGTTCGGGACATGTTGGTCTAAGGGCGTCTTACCTCCAAGAACTGTTGGAGGCGTCTGAAGGAACCCATCTGTCCTGAGCTAGTGACAGCTTCAATCCTACAGGGAGAGAAAAAAAGACATGAGTCACACCGACAATTCACACCCGTCTTTTGGAGAAGAGTTCGGCGCCCTGTTGATCTGAAGGAAGGGGCAGCGATGTCTTAAAAACACTAAGAATGCTGTTGCTTTTCCAAATGGTCTCAACCTTCTTTTCAAACAAGATAAAGGAGAAGAGAGCACTGTTCCTTTCCAAGGCGTCCGTGATCGGGGGGTTGGGGTGGGGGTGGGGGGCGGATACGGCTGCCAATGAGCCGGGAAGGGTAAGAAGGCTGCATACAGGGGGAAAGCCACACTAGATTCAAGCCAGCTGGTCGAGAAATCCGTTTCTCCAACGGATTTATTTATTGATGGGATTTGACTGTGTTTAATTCATGACTGCAGGTAATCACCATCTCAGATTATCTGGGGGAGTTTGGAAAAGGACAGAGTTTTAAAAATGTTAGGTATCTGCATCTAAGATCTTCTTAATTTGCTTTTTTCTTTTAGCTAACAATACGTAAGAGAGACTCTAAAGAGGTGTTTGGTCAAATATCAAGAGAGGATGGGAGATGCCACACTTTGCACAGGTGTTTTTAACTTGAGTCAAAAACGGCACGTAGCGGTGCCCAAGTGTATCTGCTGTCATGAGTTTCACCCACCAAACCCCCGAGTGTCTGGTCAGTGAGTTAATACCGGGGGAAGTAGTCCTCCTTGAGGAGCAGCATCATATTCCAGAACCGGACCTGCGATTCCTTCATGAGGGCATTCCCACATACCTGCAGGGGAAGACAGGCACAGAGCAGAGAATGAAAATTCACTCACGTGGGAGACCCCTTACAGCACCACCAGCCCTCTGCCTTCCACTCATATCAAGAATTTTAGCCACAATGCCACTTAGCTAGTTAACTACGGGAATTGATGGAAAAATTCAACTTCCTTCAGAAGCATTCCTCTGTATATGTCAATACCTCCATTTAACCAGACTGTCCGGTAGCCAGGTGCTTCAGAAAACCAGAAAATGTGAATCAAGCTTAGATATTCTTCGATTCTATTGAATGGAAGTCTTTCTAACCGTGTGGCATACCTCCCAACCTCACTGAGCACAGTATACAGACCACCACTTGTGTTCTCAGTTGATTCAGGACCACTACTCATGTATGTAACTTAAGGAACTTAAAGGTGACTAGAAACTATTGACATTATAGGCCAAATGACCCCAGGTTGTTATGACATGTACACCAAGCCTTTATTCTTTCAGAAGTGTCTCCTTCCCACAGAAGCCTGACCCTCTCCCTAGAGTGGGAACACTGGTTTATCTTATTTTCTCTCCCGGGAATCAGGGGTCACAGTGGTGGGACACCGGTTCCACTAGGCTGGGCCACCACGCTGAGGCTGAGGGATACTGCCTGGATGGCCACCTTCTCCACTGCGCACAGGGAGCTGGAGGAAAGTTGGCTTATACGGCAAGAATGAGGCAATTTGCGGGAAAAGCATAAATGATCAATCACGGGGCCCCAGAGAGGCTCTTGGTACCTGGCGACACTAGGTTCCTGGTCCTGGCCCTCATGAGATCCCACCGCATGCCCTACCCTTCGTTCTTGGTGTCACTCTCTACCCTAAAATAAGCTCACCTTTTCCCTTGCATTAGGACGCAGTTTTCTGTTGTTTAAAACAAGAAAACATCCACAGAGAGAAGAAAAGAACAGTGGGAGAAGTGGAAAGCTAGGTTTGTTTGTGTTAGGGCTCGGGAAGGAATTCTGACACTGGGTCCTAGAGCTGCTCACCACTAGCCTCTCTTTTCACACTGCTACCCCGATCACGTCACGCAGGGGGCTCAGGGCTGCCGCAACCACTGCCTCCCTCCTGTGACAACTGCATCGCATACCTCCAGGAAGTCAAAGAGGAGGGTGGCTGTCACTTCCGGCAGCGGCTCCATGTTTACGGTCTGTGCCAACCAGCGCCAGCCATGATCTAGGCCATGAGGATGAGCCTGGGAGAACAGAAGTTTGCCTATAATTCCATCTCATTTTATTCAGAGATCTAAATTCCTGCCATTAGATGTGAACCCACAGATCACCTAAACCAAGCACATGCCTCAGGACGGAAACACAACCCAAACGAATTATGATTTGAAATGTTGCAGCATACTGGAACCCATATATTCTTTTCAGGATCCTCTGAATACACATCTGTCAGCCACAGTTCAAGGGGTTCCACAGGCCAACAGCTACCCTTATAGATGTTTTACTTATTACTCATCACTCTTGATGCCTTTAGCACAGAACCCGGGACATAGCAAGTACACAACAAAAACTGCTCGGATCCGGTCAGTTTATATTCCTTTCTCGTCAGGTCTCCAAGTCCATTAACTTCTTCATCTCTAATCTGTATCCTGAGAAAAGAACGGGGCCATGGCTCTGTCCTTGACAGCGTGGATCCCTGCAGCTTGCGAAGCCTCCATCTGTCCATCAGTGAGGACGTGACCTAGATGACCTCTAAGGCCCAACTGGGTCTAATATGACACTTTCTTGCTCACATCTCTTCTAATAAAATCTTTAACCTTAATGACTGATTTACATTGCACTCTTTTCCGACAGCCTCTTCTACAAACCCAGTTCTTTAGTGTCTTATAGGAATTAGTCCTTGAACAAACGGCTCTCATGATCCAACAATTTCCTAACAATCAACATGAACTACTTTAGAGAATACCTATGAAGCAGGAATATCCTTTAGCTTAACATGCAACTGGACTGCCCTCTCTGGAGGACTCCCTGGATAGAGTATTTCCTTCAGATAAAACACAAGAATGAGGGCTGACTCTCACGACTGACAGTAGGCCTAGTCTGCTACCTCCTGCTGGCTCTCATATGGCCACCGGAGCTGGATGATGGCAGCATAGAGTCGGATCATCCCAGACATGCGTCTTAGAAAGTTCTCCTGGTCTTCCACCTTGGAATCCTCCACCTGGTAGCCAAGCATCCTATGTCGGAAGAAAAAAAATGTGATGAGGCCGAAGGGAGGGTGATAGTCTATTT
>JAVSCE010004111.1:0-76109 GCA_032199065.1 Smutsia gigantea | reverse complement strand
GGGGAATTACACTCCCTGACTTCAAGCTCTACTACAAAGCCACAGTAATCAAGACAATTTGGTATTGGCACAAAACAGACCCACAGACCAGTGGAACAGAATAGAAAATCCAAACATTAACCCAAACATATACAGTCAATTAATATTTGATAAAGGAGCCTGGGATATACAATGGGGAGATGACAGCCTCTTCAGCAGCTGGTGTTGGAAAACTGGACAGCTACATGTAAGAGAATGAAACTGGACTACTGTCTAGCCCCATATACAAAGGTAAACTCAAGGTAGATCAAAGACCTGAATGTAAGTCATGAAACCATAAAACTCTTAGAAAAAAACATAGGCAAAAATCTCTTGGACATAAACATGAGCGACTTCTTCATGAACATATCTCCCCGGGCAAGGGAAACAAAAGCAAAAATGAACAAGTGGGACTATATCAAGCTGAAAGCTTCTGTACAGCAAAGGACACCATCAGTAGAACAAAAAGACATTCTACAGTATGGGAGAATATATTCATAAAAAACGTATCTGATAAAGGGTTGACATCCAAAATATATAAAGAACTCATGCACCTTATCAAACAGAAAGCAAATAATCCAATTAAGAAATGGGCAGAGGACATGAATAGACACTTCTCCAAAGAAGAAATTCAGATGGCCAACAGGCACATGAAAAGATGCTCCACATCGCTAATCATCAGAGAAATGCAGATCAAAACCACAATGAGATATCACCTCACACCAGTGAGGATGGCCAACATCCAAAACACAAACAACAACAAATGTTGGCGAGGATGTGGAGAAAAGGGAACCCTCCTACACTGCTGGTGGGACTGCAAATTAGTTCAACCATTGTGGAAAGCAGTATGGAGGTTCCTCAAAAAACTCAAAATAGAAATACCATTTGACCCAGGAATTCCACTCCTAGGAATTTACCCTAAGAATGCAGCAGCCCAATTTGAAAAGGACAGATGCACCCCTATGTTTATTGCAGCACTATTTACAATAGCCAAGAAATGGAAGCAACCTAAGTGTCCATCAGTAGATGAATGGATAAAGAAGATGTGGTACATATACACAATGGAATATTATTCAGCCATAAGAAGAAAACAAATCCTACCATTTGCAACAACATGGATGGAGCTAGAGGGTATTATGCTCAGTGAAATAAGCCAAGCCGAAAAAGACAAGTATCAAATGATTTCACTCATATGTAGAGTATAAGAACAAAGAAAAAATACTGAAGGAACAAAACAGCAGCAGACTCACAGAACCCAAGAACGGACTAATAGTTACCAAAGGGAAAGGGACTGGGGAAAATGGGCGGGAAGGGAGGGATAAGAGGGAAAAAGGGGCATTACGATTAGCAGATGTAATGTTGGGGGGGCACGGGGAGGGCAGTACAACTCAGAGAAGACAAGTAGTGATTCTATAGCATCTCATTACGCTGATGGACAGTGGTTGTAATGGGGTTGGTTGGGGGGACCTGATGAATGGGTAGTTTAATAACCGTAATATTGCACATGTAATTGTAGATTAATGATAATAAAATAAATTATATTAAAAAAAAAGAACAAATAGACAGGGTTCTGGAGACAGCTCTGGCCAGGCTAATGATAAAAAAAAAAAAAAAAGAAAGGCGGGTCTTAATTACATGCGATGAGTTCTACAGTCTTATATTTCCAGTGGAATAATCTGCTTCCTGACACTGTGCTTGTTTCTAAGGGGTACAGTTCATATTAAAGCCCTCACTACCCAGAAAGTCATGAGATGACATGATAGGAAATTCTGGATAAACATGATAACTGTTGATAGATGTTGAAATACTAATGTCTGATAACTGGTCAGTAGCTGTTTGATTCAACAAATAAGTTAAGCTTTAAGGATTAAAGGTATTTTATGTGACTTATTTTGGCAATCCTTTAACTGTGTATACATATATCAAATCATTATGTTGTACACCTTAAGCTAATGCAGTGTTATATGTCAATAAAATAAGGTGTTTTATATTTTAATTTCTTGACAGGTAAATTACATTCCAAAATCCATTTGCTATGCTATTTTTAAAAACCAGGAATAGCAATATTAACAAAAAAAATCACTTATTAACAATCATTTTTAAAGTTGAATCAAAGTATCAGCCTGATAAATAGAATCTTTGTCTTGGTAAACACAATGAAAATATTAAGAAAAGATGCGTTTTATTTCATAAAGATCAGGTTCAGCCCTTCCCATTTGGATGAGTGGAAAAAAATGCCTCAATAAAAATAGAAAAATAAATTTGAAAAATTTTAACGCAAAAACAATAAGCCAGACTTTCACAGTAGTAAATTTTGCAGAGCTTTGTAGTTCTATGATACAGTTTCCTAAGGAACTCAGTTTCTTTTTGGGTGAGTACCTCAGATTCAAACAAGCTACTTAACAATAACAGGAGAAGGTGGTCCTCTTCATGTGATCAATGAATTTTTTTATAAAACCAGAACAGTAATTTTTGCCTCTGTGCTGAAGCCACCAGGACTTAGAAGAGTTAAAGAACATGTACAAACAGTTTCTCATAGTGCATGGTAGTCTTGATTTATGACTCTTTTCTCCTTTAGGAACTCAACATTTTATGTGATTATTTGTTTTATTCCTCTCCACCTAACAAGATTGCACATTCCATTAGGCCAGGATCTGCAACTTCCTTGCTTATTTTTATGCTGCAGTGGCCAGCACTGTATCTGCCATGTAATAGTGTCTGATAAATAGTTGTTTATCTGAATTACTGAAACTTAGCAAAATTGAATAATCAGGACAGTGACTGAATACATGTAATACAAGGACCATGGTAGCAGCTGCTACTGTATTACTGAGACACGTGGGACTAACATTGATTCCAATTGTTTCTGAAGTTGAATGCAAATACTAGAGTTTAGTAATTCATTCTATGTTTTAAAAAATTACTAACTTCAAGAAAAACAATTTTTTACCTCTCATAGTTGAGTGATTATGTACTCATTTACAGTTTTCATTATTGAAAATCTATTGCCAAAAGAGGAGTAAGAAGAACTAACTGCTATTTTAATTACCTTGCAACATGTCTCAAAATTCCTAAGTGTGGATGTGAATTAAATTATAATTTGTACATAGTGTTCCTAGTTTTTATTTTCTAATTATGTATCAAATTTTAAAATGTACTAAGCTTGGCTTCTTTGCTAGCGTTAAAAGCAGATTGGCAATCCCCAGGATGAATGTTAGTGATCTAAAATCCAAAACTGAAATGGAAGTAAAGTGCAGAAGTGATGGGGTTATTCCATTATTCATTTGGGTACTGAAGATTAAAAGCAGAGTGTCTGAGAAGATCTTTACAAGCCTTGCTGACATTTTTCCTTTCAGGGCAACAAGAAGTACTCTTAGTCAACAAGTAATTCTAATCAACAAGGTGAGATTGGTTGGCCTGGTAAATAAAATGGTAATTTGGGGAGTAATTAACCGTGTTGTCTTTAATTTTGTTTTTGTCAAGAACAAAAGATTTTTGGAAAGGAACATTTCAAAAATTTTATGGTAGAATAGAGGTAATATTTTGGTTTGCAGTAGATTTCTATAATTTCTTTATTGAACAGATGTTTGATTAATACATATGTAACAGATCCTGTTCTAGTTTTCATGTGCCTTTTGAATCTATGTGTGTAGATTTTCTTTGATCTAGTATATAAGGTGATACTGTTTTTCAGTAGAGACCCATGTGTTAAAAGGCTAAAAACTATATACTGAATAGTCATTAAGGACATACTAGTGTATTTGCCTAGAAGAGCCCAAGTACGAATGTTCTTCCTTTTTTATTTCTATAATTAACATATAGCTAAATTTTTGCAGTCTAGAAGAGTTTCTGCACTTTCTGGTAAGAAGTGATGAAATCCATTACATAATGGCCATTGCCCAAAGATTGTTTGGATCTGAGTTCCATTAAGTGTTCCAAAAATAAGGAAAGAATCTGGACTTGGAATCAGTAAAATGAATTAATTAAGTAGGCAGAATGGGAGGTACAAGTAGGCAGAAAACAATAAAAATGGAGGAAACAAAAACAATGTGGTGGGAAACAAACGAAAAACAACAATGTGATTTGCTGTGGAAGAAAGTTCACCATGGCCTGAAGTAATAAGCAATAAAATTTATTTTCTCTTTGGATCACAGTTAGCATTGATTTTTTTTTTCCTTAAAACATTTTTCTGTTCAACTGTCCATTCTTTATGCAATTAAAATTGCAAATAATTCATGAGGGCCTGTTATGTCTCTGGCACTGTATTAAATATTTATCAAGACCAAGATACATGATATTCAAATTCTGCTTAAGTTGCTATGTTTTATTTTAGCAATTGTATCTTGCAACTTATCTTAAAAGAAGTCTGAATTCTTTTCTCAGAGTTTTGAGAGCTCCTCTAGAGCCATAGTCCACTCATTTTCATATTAGAGAATTGGGCAACACCCTAAAAACCCTTATCTTTTTTGCATCTTTGGTATGTAAACACCATTAAAATAGAATTGCTTGAAAAAACAGACAGCAGAGTGACTTGAGTTCAACATTAGTTCTTCTCTCTGCTAGAATCCCTGAGTGCTCACGATGAAAACTAGTCTGAAATTCATTGCTGAAATTGCAGTAATGCTCTCAAAATAAACATCTTTGTATTTCACTAATTCCAGTGACTACTTCCATAGAAATTTGCAAGTTTTGCCAATAAATATGGGTTTTATTTTTCAACAATCCCTTTTAGGATGTTTTGTAATAAAATGAATAGTGTAAGTAAAACCGCTATTTTGTAAACCCTCCTCGGTGGAGGCTTGACAATTTCTATGTAGGAGAGAAGGAGGGCTTCACTTAACTGTTGATAAACGTTAGCAAGTGTTTCCTTATTAAATAGTTCTAGAGGAAATCCAGAATGGGTCTGATTTGAGTTGTAAGATCTGAGCCCAGGATATTCTAAAGGGATTCTAGGCTGATTTGACAAGCCTTCAATACTTCCGTATTTTCTTCTAGTTTTCAATTATTTATTTTGTACACTAGGTAATTTATTTCTTAATTGTATATTTTGAATTGATAAAACTGGAAATTCTTGCAGAGCATTTTAAGGATCTAATGTTATTTTCCTCAGTATGGATACTTAATTTATTAAGCCTCACTTATTAAATAACCTTGTATTTTCCACCCCAAAATGATTGCTACATTTGTCAGATATTAATTTCTCATAAATACTTTGGATTTATTTTAGATTAGATTGTGTTCCATTGACCAAATATCTATTTCTAATGCCAATGGCATTTTCTAATTAAAATAACTTTATATTAACTTCTAATTTTCGAAGGAAAATCTCCCACTATTATCATTTAAAAAATATGATAATTGTGGCACATGCTATTCTCCCCAAAATATTTTAATATAATGTTTTAAGTTTCAAGAGACTCTATTAATATTCTTGTTGGGCTTTTATTAAATATATTTATTATTTTTTTGAAACACTGGAAATTTGGGATATGGAAATAAATATGAGTTTCTTTTTATCCAGGAAAGGAATATCTCAAATTCTTAGTTTTCAGGTAAACAGAATCAGATGTCCTTTCTAGATATCCCTCTTCCTGAAATAATTGTGATATAGCACTTATATTACTATAGTAATTGAGCACCAAGAATCATATATATTTTTAAATGCCCTTATATGTCATTAATATTATTTATTGTATCTTAATACAGTCCATGACTGTCACTCATTCATATGAATTAACAGTTTTCCTTTTTAGATTTCCACAGTATAAATCTTTTACAAATTTTGTAGAAAAAATTGGATAATCCTACAAAATCTGAGACCCTTTCTTGCTGAGACCACAGATTGTATAAATTTGTACACTTACTCTGAACATTTCAGCGTGTATATCACTCTTAGTGTCCAAGATTAGAGTTTCTTTTCTGTAGTTGTAAAATAATTATGCAGTGACATTCACAAAGCTTTAGTGTACATTTGCTGAGTTTTAACAAATGCATACAATATGTGTGCCCAAATTCCTTTCAAGATATAAAAAAACATCATGAACACCCAAGAAAGTTCCCTCATGCCCCTTCCCAGTTCAAATATCTCCTGGGTAAAAAGTGGATAGAGTGCCACTTTTCAGTACTGATGGGTTTAAGAGATAATCCATATGAAATTTTATGTATAAAATAAGCTCCTAGTAGGAACATTAGTTTTTATTATATTATCATAATTACATGGCTAACTCACTAATAAGGATGGGCACATCTCATGATGTTCTGCTATATCTACAATATTCTATTTTTAAGGTGCATGATGACTATGATTTTATTAGGCAACTGAACCCCAGAGAGATTGACTGAAATTAATATTTGAAGTTGAACTCTTGTGGAACCTGTGAGCTTCTTATTCAAAGTCCTATGTCTAATTCTGTCATTAGGTTGATGTAACTCTCAAGCATAGTAATTAAGTTTTAGTAAGTTTATACCTCCATTTCCCAGACCTAAGTTTTTTAGATCTCCATATATATTGTCATCCTGTTATGATTTTTTGCCCACAAGAGTTAATTTATTTGGCTATGCTAAACAGTCACCAATCTTACAGAAACTAGTTCATAAGTTTATTTTAATTATCATGGTCATAAGAAATATTTGACTAATTGTGCATTTGAAAATAGATTTATGAAATCCTCCATATATGCTACTAAAGTTTTATTGCATTTTCTTTAACTGCATATGCTTTGCATAATTAATTTTAAATTCCTAGTATATATTATTCGTCCAAATATTGGATACTATTCAAAACAGTCCTTTTTTGATAAGATTTATATTATTTCTTAATGATCACTACATTTAATTTCATCAGGACTAGTAAAATATATAATTGAAACCTATTTAATTCAAAGTCTAATCACTCAGCATTTGAAGGATTTAGCAATACTGTGAACTTGCTCTCCCTTTTGGAATGATTTTATGTATCATTTGATATGTAATATATATTACAGGACTGTATAATGCAGGTATATGTTGTCTTAAACCACAAAATTTATCTGCACAAGAAATGGGAATTCTTCTTGTAAAGCTTTGTCTACATGTTCGGCCTCCATTGCACTGAATATCAGAAGTGAAGTCCCAGCAAATTCAGTTCTCTTCTTTTTCCCTGGGGTTGCACAATTGTGCCAAAGCATCTGAGCGTGACGTTTGGGCACCGGGAGCCTCAGATCCGAGCTGGCACTGCTGAGGCTCTCATTCCTGTCTTCACTTGGTGTCCCCCACAGCTTGCTGTTCCCCTCTCCTTTGAGGCTGTTTTGGTTTCTCATCCTCAGTTATCCTGAGACATCATCACCCGCCCCTCCCCTGAAACCTCTACCATCTAAAGCACAAATACCCACCACCTAGGAACTGGCTTCAGGTAGCAGAACACTAAGGCCACTTGAGATTCTGATGATTTTCCTCCAAATCTTTATCCTGTGGGCAAGAAAACAATTCTCCAACAGGTGGGAGTAAACAAGCTCTTCCTGATTTTGGTTTTCTTCTGATGTTTGTTGTTTATGTGCTGAGTCATTTTCAACACATTGGAAGGCTAGGGTTATCTTTCAACTCAAAATGTCTATAAGGTTAGAAAACTCAGAAAATCTTTGTCAGCTTCTCTGTTCTGTCGTCCACCACTTGTGCACAGGACACTTCTTAGTGAGTGGGCAAGCACATCAGGGCAAGGCCATGAGGCGGGGAGGAAGTGCCATTAACATCTCAGAATGCTGCCAGACCACAATGCACTGATCGCCCTTAATTCTCTTAACATGTTTCTTATAATTCCATAAGAAACCTTATAATTTTCAATTTAGAGATGATGCAACGGAGGCTTACTGCTGCTGGCTCACTTTGCTGAACTCAGTCTCCATCTGGACCTCCTTCTGCTCTATAGTTTTATCAGATGTGCAAGAGGAAGATGAACATAATACATAACTTCTGATTAAATAATTAATACAGATGAGAGTGGAGAAGCTCAAAAGCCCAGAAATAATACACATATTTTGATGTTCTAGTACCAAATGTCACACAGGGGATAAACATGGCACATATTTAATATAGATATTTCACTATGAAACATGTGAGTAATAATCCTAGCCCCTTATATTTGGGAACAAAGTAAGCCATGTCGATTATTTGATAAAAGTGTGCTTTTCCTCCTTATAAGTTTACTGAGTTGTTTTCTTGAATGTGAGATTCATATGCTGTTTTAGAATAATCATTTTAATTAAGTTCTTATCTGACTTCTTTGTGAATGGTTCAGTCATATCCAAGCTTAGATTATTAAAACTAATATTTTGGAAAATAAATGGAAATAGTAGTTGGTCACAGATATACTACTCAAGATGGTGTATGTATGGGGGTTTATCAAGGGAAATCAATTACAAAAAACTCATTATAACATTCAGATTTTGTAATTCAGAGTGTTTTGTTTTTCATTTCAAGTTTTCAAATGTTCTCTGAAAATGTGATTTTTGTTTTTAAAAAAAACAAAAAAAAAGAATATAGATATTTATTTAAATATATATATATATTCAAAACCTGAAACCTCTAGGAATTTTATGAAGATGTCCAGTGGCCCTTAGAGATGAGAGTTTCAGAGTTGCTTTGGGTGAGTGAAAAAAAAAATTGCAAGTGTTGGGAAATCACTTCTTCTAAATGCTGGATCTCCTCCTGTATCCCTTTCAAGTCTTTAAGTCCAGGTTCACTATTAAGAGCAAGCTGATCTTCAGAGATCAAACTATTTGATGTGGTTCTCCCTGAAAAACAGCTCTGTTATCTGTACAGGGGCAAAGGAAACCAGTTGCTCTGGATGATGATGAATGTGAGCCTGAGGGGACTTTCATCCTAAAGTCCTGCAGTCAAGGGGAACTCAGGCCAACTGCAGCCCAGAGCCGAGTGCTTATCCAAAAAGCCCAGCTTGGGGACATGACCTCATCTTGCTGGGGAGGAATTCAGTTCAGGGACACAGGGAAGTCAGAGTACAAGGTGAGGAAGGAAGGAATCAAAGTGAGAGTAGCAGGGAATGACAGCTGCCTTGCACTCAGTAGAGGGTGAGGAAGAACAGAGGGAGGAAAGGGAAGCTCATTGAATTCCTGCTCAGCATAGGGCAAATTCCTTGCCAACTAAAGCCAGGGTCATCTGGCATCCAGTGTCTGCTTGAATCTGCTTGGTGTGGAAACTAAGTCCCTACCACCCCAGGATTTGGGGGAGCTGCAGAGCACTGGATGGAGTGAGATTATGTTCTGGGAACTTCCCAAGCAAAAATAGATTTTCAAGCAGGCTACTAAACAGCACGATCATACAGCTGCAGTCCTGTCCAGGTCACCCAGGCGACAGGAATTTATAAGCCCAAATCAGAGCTCTCAGCAGCCCCTCCCTATTTATCTGAAGTAGGACAGAGACAGAGTGAAGACTTGTGCTTAAGTCTGGAGAACAGAATGAAATAGCAAAATAACAAAGACACCACTGGAAGAGTGCTGAGACAAAACACAGTAAGTTGAGCAGTGAGAGGTCTTTATTTAAGGCAAAAAGGTGCACATTTGAAGAAAGAGGAGTGCAGGCAACCTCAGAGAAGAGGCGCCCCTAAGGATTTAGAGTTTGGGGTTTTATATGGCTTTTGGATAGGGGTCAACATAAGGCATGATGTATGCAGGTGATTCATTGGTCCTTTGAAGTTTTGTCTTAAGAATAGGATTATCTAGGTGATAATCCTGCGTTGCTCCACACTTCAGGATCCTTTGACTACATAGGTTTATTTACACTTCGGAGGTCTGCCTCCTGCCCTGGTTACAAACTTACCTGATTAAGGGGTTGGAAGAAGAGGAAGAGCAGCATGTAGATTAAGTTAAAGAATCAACTGGGCCCTTTTTTGCAGGCTAAGTAGATTTTACAATGGCATGATCTAATTGGTACAATGAAAACATAGGCTGTGCTCTGATACTTTTCTTTATCTGGGGAATATCTGGACATTCCAAGTCTCTCCTGGCCTTTGAAACTTCAACTAATTAACTCATTAACTCTTTGAGTCTTTTCTGTCTCTCTAGTTTTATCTTGTTAACTCTTTGAGTCCCTTATAGTAGGCTTAACTGGCCTTACTTTCTCTTCACCCACTTATACCGTGTCTTTCTGCCTCGCAGTCTTGCCCAAGTGTGTTTTATGACTGTTTTCTAGTTTCTGAGCTTCTGCCTTTATGTTCTCTTTCCTCCAGTTTTATATTTAGGCATAATTTGAAACTACCTCCTAGCTATCTTTTGTGTAGTCAGAACTATCGAAAACAACTTTTTTTCTCCTCAAAATTTATTTAGTCAATCTTTAATCACATTTCTGCTTATGTATCACCACTTGTTTAATTTTTCTTTCTCAAGCTAATGTCATTCATGATGTGGCCATTTTCCTGGGCCAGTACATCCTGTCAATGTAGGAAATGTCTTATTTCTTCATTGTAATGCATTTCTACAATTGTAATAAGTACTTTGAAAATTTTCACATTTATAAAATTTTGACTGAGTATGCTTGAGCGTTTACAATATTAGTGATATACATTTAAGTTCTCTCATCTTTGCAAGACTCATTACTGAGGAATACTTACGTGCTAAGTTTGTAGAAATTTATTCATCAACACTTCATCATTAATATTGAAAATCTATGAAAGATTTAAATGAGTAAACTCACAAGCTACTTTTCATGTGCATTGTGAAGGGAAACAGCATAAGAAATTGGTACTAAATAATTACACAAATGAGTAAATAATTGATGTCAATAAATGAGGAGTTTCATAAAGAACCAAAAAATAGATAAGGCAGTCAAAAATCATTCTAAAACTCATTTTGGCTTTCTTGGAAATGGCAAGGAGTTTCATTCATGCCTGCCCATTTGTTTTTAGTTGACTAATGTTATCTTTCAGTCTGTCCTATTTTTTTTTTCTTTTGACTACTAAGGATTCTTTTGTTTTTCCCTTAGGCTTGAATCACCAACCAGGTCCCTGATAATGGAAGCCCCTCGAGGGGTCCAGGTGAGTGCGGCTGCAGGAGACTTCAAGGCCGCCTGCAGGAAGGAGCTCCGTTTGCAGTCCACCGAGGGGGAGGTGAGTCCTGGGAGGCACCAAAGGCCCTTCACTTCTGAGGGCGCTGCTCCTCAAGTCATATGCCTAAGGTTCTGCGTGAACAAGGAAGAACCGCGCGCTGAGAGCTTAATGATGAGAATATTAATACTTCTTGATATGAAATTTGATTGACCTAAGTCATTTTCTTAAGTCAAAGCTTCCCTTATTTTCTACTGAAGATACTCATTCATAAATCAGTTATAAGTGGTGCATCTAAATTTCTGTAGTTTCAAAACTGGCACTAAGCATAATGAGTATCAAGATAATACCAGAAATGAAGGCAGCCTAGTTTCTTTTTTCTGTTTTGGTATTCAAAGAGTTCTTCCAAAAAGTACATTGGATGTTTCTTTGTTTCGGTAGAAATAGTACCTCTGTTTCTTGTAAAAGAAACACAAAACAATGTTTATTTCACTAAAATAGCCCAATTGCAGTTCCAAGATAAGAGACACAAGCTGGTAGTTTTCTACCATGTGATTATTTCCCTCAAGAATCTCTTGTAAATCGGTGGTCATCCCTTTAAAGATCACTCGCTTTTTCTCACTCGCTGGTCTGAAGAACCCTTTGTCTTCTGGCTTCTACCTCATCACTGTGGTGCAACAGACACACATTTATTTCATTTACCTTATTTGCTATATGCCTTGTGATTGCTGTGTCTGCAGAATCACATTTTGGTCAGTTCTGGTTATTCCTCAGTGTTATGTCTTCAGCATTTCTTCTCCTGTTTTCTCTATGGACTTTTCCTGGAATTGTGAAGAAATGCCATGTCATACTCCTCTGTCCAGATCTCTTAGCCTCTCCTTCCCAGTTTCTATTTCTTTGTCTCCCAGGGCTTCACTCTGTACATTTATTCAGATCTGTACACCCAGATTCCTTTTCAGTATCTAATACCTCTTTTAATCCCTTCCTTTAGCTTTTAATATTAATAATTACGTTGTTCACTTCTAGAATTCTCATTTGTTGTTTTTGCAACTCCACTGGACATCTGGTTAGTTGCTATTTTTGCTTCCTTGTTTGTTTTTCATTCTACCATAACTATTTCAAATCTCTATACATGATACATATCCTATTCTGTATATTTTTACTGCAATTTCCAAAGCCTTTGAAAGGCTAAATCTGTTGTGTTGCTGTTTTACCATTTGAGTCCCTTAGTATCTTCTTCCCTCACATGCTTATTTATTTTTTTATTATGAGCTTACAAAGATCAAGGAAGGAATAAAGGGTCATTTGAGAGAATGCTCTGTAGCATCATACCTCTTCAGATGGAAAGATGAGGGCCTAAATTCCTAGAATCAAAAGACCATGTTTCTTTCTTACCTTTATGCTATTTTTCTCAGCTGTTTGACTCAAGATAAGTCTTAATTATGTATTTGCTTCTTTTTTATAAGCAAACTTATGGGAAAAATCATATTAGCATCTTAATGGATATTATAACTTAAATTATCTAGAAATATGCTTCATAATATTTTTTCAAATTATCCATATTACCTTTCAAAATCTTTCCACCACAATTAAAGACTACTATAATTTGTTTTCCACAGCAAGATAGAAATCTTTCTTAAATATCTTCCATCCATTTTAAAGAGTTGCTTTTATCATGCTAATAATTTCAAATTATTCATAGTGAATCATCCCATAATAGATATTAGTGGTTATTAATCTCTGTTCTGCTCCTATTTATGCACTTTACTTATGTTCTTTTATTCCATATATCAGCATAATCCTTGGATTCAGTTACACGTTAGCATTAAATTGTGAATTGAGTATTATGCGATAAATAAATTATAGCCAGAAGTTTTCCTGTGTGGTCATTTGCTTACATTAATAAAATAAAGATACATAAAAGCATAGTATTTTATTTTAGGGTTAAAGATTTTAATTTTCCTAGGAAGAAGTGGCAGATGATAGAAAATCTCTGTCTGTGCTTCACTAATTATTCTATAAAAAGGCAGACTGATCATTCACTAAACAATATAGAAAGTTGTAATCTACCCTTAGCTCATTTTCAAACTACTTCAGATTAGAATAGACATGGTGAGGTAACCAAAATAACAGATGAAATGTGTTATGAATGAAATTGCACACAAAATTCTGCACTGCTAAAGATCCAGTCATTTTAGACAGAGTGCTGCAAAAGATTTCAAATTCAGCTCTGAAGATGACGTGAATCATAATTGTAGGTAGAACCTTGAAACTGTTATAATAGCATATGCAGAGCAATAATGTAATAACATATATGGTACAAGTTCACAGAGGAAGGAGGAAACCATTTTTATTTTGCAAATTGATAAAGATTTTCTGTAACAGTGACAAGCCTGATTTCAACAGGTGAGAACAGAATAAATGAATTCTTGGTGGGGAGAAGACAATGGGCCATGACTTAAAACTCAAGGTTATAATTCTAAGTACCAAGAAGAGTTTCAGAACAAATGGATTACATAGTTTATAGGACCATGTAGAATAGAAATACCAATTTTAGGATTGGAAAGTGAACAGTATTGTAGCAACTGCCTTGGCAGAACCAAGAGAGATACGAGCAAGACCACAGAAACCTAGAAAATCTGAGCCATACTGGGTTGGAAAGGGTCAGTATATAATACCACTTTTTACCTCATGACTTATTTTTCTCTCTGAACCCAAGAAAATATCATGTTCTTTTTTTAAAGGCCCCATTCATTTTAACTTACCTAGTCATGAAATCTACTTCCCTTATATGGATGAGGTTACAGTTTGGATCTCAGAAGTTTATGGAATTAAGTATTGTCACATAGCTCAATGGTATCTAGAATAGTCCCTCAAAGGAGAGCTGGAGGCTCTGCTAAGCTGAACAGGCCAGATGCCATGAGGCCACATCCTCCGGGATCACTCTGATGAGGCCTCCACCCGCACATCCTACCTGTATAAAAACACCTACTCTCTACAGCTATCCACTCAGGCTATACCAATGGAAAGAGTAGTTCCACAGCTGTCAAAACCAGCAATGTGGCATGATGTCAGCAAAACCTCTGCCAACCACCAGAGCTAGCCAGTAACACTATTTCTGAACTTACTAGTAAATGAACCATTCATAACACCTTAGTCATCTGATCAGTCCCACAGGAGCCTCCTAGTCCACATGATCTTAGCTGTCTATGTTCCATTCTTTACTACCTATGTCTCAAAGGTTCTTGGCTAGAACACCAGCACCTAACATTTCACAGTGAACTCACTTCCGGATGTGCAGACCTAACCCCCACAGCCCCAGAGCAGGCCCCTGAAATACAGCTGGCATTTGGGAAGCCTGAGAATGTCTGCTCTCTGCAAGCATGCTAACTCCTAAAAAGACGTAAAGAAAGGGGGATGAGCTCTGCAAACCTATTCCTCTCTTACACTCAACCAGTAAGAGCACTCACCCTTCCTCCCCTATGGAGAAGTGAGTGAAAGAGCCCAAAATGTGTGATAATTAGAGTTGCACTCACTGATGTCCCTCAACATGGAAATAGAGCTGGAAGAAATGAACACCAACATATAGCCCCAAAAATGCATCGTCATTTTCTTTTGCTTAGTTTTGTGCACTTTATTTATTTTCCTCCCGAGGGGGTGCCCTGTGCCCTGTTCCTGCTGGTACTGTGACACCAGGTTGATAGGTGGAGTGGATGGCACAAGCTCCTATTTGTCCCGCCTCCAAAAATCCACTTACTATAGTGTCCTGAGATAGACAACGTACCAGATAGTAAACTGATAAGAACAAATATTGTACTTGATCTTAGCCAAAAGGCCAAAAGGCGATAGTTTTGTGCATTTTAAACTTGAACCTCAGAAAAAAAGTATCTTCATGAGAAAATTAGAAAAAAAGCCCTTTCTCTTTTTTCTCCTGTCCCTTAACCCAGAAGTAATTATGGGATAATAAATTCCAACACTTGACATCTACAAACAAAATCTTTAATCTTACTTTCTTAACTTTTGTAAATCCAATCATTCATTTGCTTTATAATCTATTCATTTATTTGATTACTATTTGTATTATATGGAAGCTGTCTGTTCAGGGACACACTGAATTTGTAAAAAATTCAGGCATGATTCTACATTCAAGGAGGACATAATTTAGTAGAGAAAGTAAGATATAAATTGGACTACAAAATAACATATAAAATGACTAGCAAACTAAAATACTAATAATAGTAAATTTCAGTGGGAGGACCAAGTAAGAGTCTTTCCATCCTGGAGCATCAGGGAATGATCCATGCAGGAGGAAACAGACAAACCAAGCTTTTCTAAAGGGAGACATTTGTGTGCCCTGGAGGGGAGAGACATGTCCCAGGTGAAGGAAGAGCATTATTTCATCCAACATGTGCGGGCACAATTCTATGTGCTGTTCCACAGCCGTGAACCAAAGACAGACCCTGCCCTCACAGGCTGTACTTACAAGTAAGAGAAACAAATAATGAGTGAAAAAATACACCCTTAATATTAGGAAGGGATTGTTGCTATAGAGAAAAGTAAGATTTTTCAAAGAGAGGTTAATGGATTAGTATTATTTTAATAAGGTGGTTAGTGAAGTCCTTTGTTAGAAGGTGACCTTTTAGTAGAGATCTGAACAAATACACTCATGTCTGAATAAATCTAAAATATACATGTCTATGGTATATGGATTCTTTTCCTGTCTCACTTGCAGCATGCAGTAGATTCCTATGTTTCAAAAAAATGTATGAAAAGGCAAACAGTGGAAATCTGGCTTCTACCCCTATTCTCTAACCACCCCATTAATATATTCCCCAACTTGGAAATATCTGGAGAAAAGTATTTCAGGCTAAGGAAGTGGGGAGTAAAGAAGCCCTGAAGCCAAAGTTCTTTTTATATATTTGAGAAAATACAAGAGCTGGAGGAAGGAGAAGAATTATAGGAAATAGTGTTAGAGGGAAAGGCCAGATCATAAAGGGCTGTGGGCTGTGGAAAGGAATCAAGATTCACCTTTAAGTGTGGTGGGAGGCCATCAGAAAGGTTTGAGGGCTGAGATGACATGGTTTTATTTGCATTTCTTAAAAGGCCACACTAGCAGAATGTCGGACCATAAGAGGTCAAGAATGCTGCTGGGAGGCCAGTTAGGAACTACTGGAGAAGTCCTAGTATGAAATGAATAGGACTTGGATGAGGGCAAATCTGTAGAAAACGGAGTATTGTCTGAGTCTCCTGCCCGGTTAGAGGCGCCTTTAGGCAGTAATTAGGTACACAACAACAGAATGAAGAAACAGCCAGAGAGTTGTTTCTTTGCTCATTCGAATTCATGATCCAATTTTTCTTTCTTTGGATATTCACCCACACTTGTCAAAACCGCATGATCTTGTCCCCAGCAGTGTGAAGTCCATGAGGTGGAATGAGCAGAGAAGTTTTCCCAGTTAGAAGATGCAGCAAACTGGGTATTGATGACAAGTGATACGTTTCATGGAGACTTCAGACCTGATTATATCTAATATAATTACCTGTTAGGGATACAGATTACCTGCATGGCATATCCTTTAGACTATCTTTCAACATCTTATGAATATTTTTAAAATTTAAGCTGAAGAGTGTTTTTTTTTAGTGAATCCTCAATCCCTTCAGTAATGTCATCTTCATGACCATCCTTATTTCTTTCTCTATATTTAGACTAGCAATGATTAAGAAGTTAAACTGAGAGACTCTGCTAAAATCATTAATTTTCTGTGCTGTCTGAGTAACTGGGTTGGGCCCTGCAGCAGACTGCATGATATTGCCCCTCAGATGGGAGCTTTCTGTCAGAATGCACCAGGTCCCCAAAGGGAAGAGAGCTGCCGAGCTTTCGGGTTGTACCGTAGGAATGTAATTTGTTTGTTCAACAAAGCATAGCAGCTAAACCACTAGAATCATTTGTGGTGTGGTCTTTCTTATTAGACCAAGTTGTAAGCTCTGAGAAAAGAAGAATACTAAAATGAATTAAAATGCAATTTCTTTTCCCGGTAGATATTTTTGAATGCGGATACAATCCGGCTGGGAAATCTACCGACCGGCTCTTTTTCATCTTCGTCACCCAGCTCCTCAAATTCCCGACAGACAGTGTACGAACTGTGTGTCTGTCCCAGTGGTAAACTTTACCTTTCTCCAGCAGGAGTAGGTTCCACTTGTCAGTCCAGTAGCACCATCTGCCTGTGGAGCTGAAGTGACTGAGTCCTCCTCACACCAGAATAGCCTTCTGTTCCCGTCCGTCTGCTTCACAGTTCTGCTCGGTTTCCCTTGTGATCAGTCCAGAGCTTCTTCAAATGGTCCATAGAGCCACTTCTTCCCATGTAAGCAGGGACGGGCCGCCACCTTCTCTGGTGACTCACTGCACTGCTCAACACAGAGAGAGTGAGTGGCGGAACCGTAGAAAACTCATCTTCAGCAGGAAACCTGGATCATGACTTTTGCTCAAAGGGAGAATAACATAGGTGCCTTTGCTACAGAAGTGAAGCACACAGTTTTAGGTTTTCGCAGGACCTGGATGTGAACTGCACATGTATACGTTACATAGATGAAATTCCCAGTATCAAATGGCAAGATGAAATGGTTAGCCCTGTAAGAAAACTAATTCTACAGTCTGAAAGCACAATTTTCCATTCATCTTTTTGGATGTAAACTTTTATCCCCGAATTTTAAAATTTTAAAGCATTATGTAATGCTTGCTTTACTAAAAATCAAATTCAATACATAGTTTTTAACAAAACAAAGCAAAACAAGACAGAATCCCACCCTGAGTTTTATTTGTTTCTTTAAATTCTATGTGTTGTTACTCTTTGTCTACTAAGCCTAGAATTTTGTACATTAGGTAATTTTGAAAGCACTCAGCAATATAATCTTTACAGAATTAACAAAATGCCATTATACTGTCATTTGTTGGATCTGAATGGCCTTATATAGTATTTACTTGGCTATTGCATGTGATGTATTTGCTTTTAACAAAACATCTAATTTATTAGAATATAAGATAGGATTAAGAGGGACATACTGATGGTGTGGAATCCATAGATTTTTTTTTAATTCACAGGCTATCCTTTACAACTAGGTTCTGAGAGTGCAATTTTTGTTTGCTCCACTCACTTTATACTTGACTCTGCTAAAATTCAAACATCCTCTAAATAAATAAATGCTAATGTGATGCCTAATGCTCAGAATGGATTCACTTTCCATTGGAATGTCATCTTCAGAATTATATCTATGTATTTTTATTAGAGGTTAGGATTTAAGGATGGTAGAAATTAAATTAAAAATCCCTGCTTAAACAGTAAAAAACACAACTGTTAACAAACGTTGAAAATGTATTCACTCCATTAGATTGCTATTTAAAGGAATTTAGTCACATTTACTTTCAGCTTTTAACATTTAGTTACTTTTATTAGCCTGTTAAGCTACCCCAACATCAGATATTATAGTTAATTCCATTCCCCACTGCTTATTTTTGTACATTAGCTCCTAATAAATAACTACTGAATACTGTAAATTCATTTATCACAATACTCCTTAACTTGAATTCTTGAAACTTACAGAATCCAAGAATGTAAAATTCCATTTAATATTTCCTATTATGGGAAGATGACTTGATTACACCAAGGTGAGTCCTTAATTTTCACATGTCAATCGCTCTTTTCCCCCATGCACACCATTAAGGTGTGGGGCGGCTTCTTTTTGAGAGTCCATGACCATAAAACCTTTGGAGTTCAGACCCCTATAGTACAGGGGGAAGTGGGAGATTGGAACTTATTGAAGTAAGTTGCTTAGTGAAAGTAGGAAAAGTGGGTAACACAAGCAACAAACGAGCCATTGGCCAGAATTATCTTGTTTAGATAACTTAATATATCGGATACTTGGAAAAGCACCATTTCACTAAATGCATTCTGTACTCAGCAGAAAAGTCAGAATCCTGGTGCAGTTTATTCCTTTTAAATCAGAACTTGTGTTTGGGGTTATTCTGTAAAACTTGAAATCAGTATTGGATTAAGAATTAAGATATGCAATTGCTTAAAAAGGCATGCCATAACACAAGAGTTCAATTTAAGCAAAACATTAAAATTTAATATAAAAAAACTCACATTAAAATATACAAAATGTAACAAGAAATTTTGAGGAATTGTGAGTGCTAATCACTGTATTGTGGACTTTTTAGGAAAACACTGTGTATTAATTTGAGACATATTCAAGTTCTAAACATCCCTAAATTAAAACAATTAAAAATTTTCTTAGTCAAACAGGAACAATTATTATTATTATAGTAATTAGCCCCATTTTCTAATCTCAGCTCTGTCTTCCACTAATCAGCAAGCTTATTTAGACACTCTGGGAATATCTCTAGACTTCGGTTTACTCAACTTCACAACAGGAGTATTGAATCAAATGGTCTCTTGAGATGCCTTCCAGCTCTAACGTGTTCTCATTCCAAGAGCAAATATTGTAGGAGGTGGAAAGCGCCACTGAAAACTGAAATTACATATGAGGAGAAATAATAAAAAAAAGGATGAGACAAACAAGTGTAAAAACTAGTTCCAGCACAGAGGCTGTCAAATTTTGAATTCAAATCTGAATTGTTATAGAAACACTTCATAACATATATATATATATATATATATATGTATGTTATAAGATTTAGACTAGTCTAGATGATGTAAACATATCTGCCCAGTGTAGTAGAAAAAAATAGTGATGCAGATGGCTTTCTTATCCAACACTAAAGAGTTGGTTTAAATTACTTGACTGGCTGTTTTAGTTCCTCAGGACTTTAAGTACAGACTCAGCCTCAGATTTCGAGCTTCTGTTGAAGGCACAGAAGATTGCTCCTGAAAGTCCTTAAATTCCTCATGAAAGACTCGTTCTCTCTTAATACAAAGTTCTCTTAATTGCAGACTATCCAAACAGATTCATTATCTGTTTTTTTCCAGAGGCATTTTTATGTTACAACATATATAAATATAATGCAATTTACTTAGATGCAAATTTCATTTTTCCTAAATCAAACTCAGAAACATGATTCCTTTAAAGGGTACTATGTAGACCCTACACTTTGTATTCAGTTTAGCTGGAGAAGGCACAAAGGAAAGAAAGAAGACGGCAGGGAGGATTAGAAGGGAGGAAGGGAATGACAGTATTCCTGGCATTGAAATTCTTAGCTGAGAATGAAGAATCTGAGTAGTATTTGAGTTCAGTATTTTGGGGTCAAAAGGAGAGAAGCAAAGAGGCTTCACTATTCTTCACTATTCCTTTTTCTTTCAGAATATTTCAGGAAAACACCTCAAAAAAAACATACTTCCAAATTTCCTCTTTTGTTCAACATCTCCAAAATTTCTACCATGTACCTCTCAGTCTGATTTTTTCCCTTTTTTTATTACAAACCATAGCTTTATAATCTGCACATAATTATGCATCTAAGATAATTGTATGCTTCAAATTTTACATTAACCAGGAGATCTGAGAGTTCAATATCCCAAATCTCTGTAAGGGGAGCCAGGAGTTCCGGTTCTAGTTCCATCCCCACCTATATATGACACTAAGAAATATATTTAATTATCTTGGTCACAGTTCACCTACCTGTGAGAGGGTTACATCAGACCTAGAAGTTTTCATTGGTTACTTTCATCTTTAAATGTTGCTAATTCACTTAAGAAAAGAACAATCTTGAGTCCTGTAGCCTAGTCTGAACCAACATCATTGATCTCCTTCTGTATCTTAACATGTTGCTTATAAGTGTTGAAATGCTTTCCAGCATCCTGCCCCTGGCCCCTTTTTCTATGCCCTCTTTCTTGCTCTTACCATTTGAACATTAATATTCCTTTCAGGAAATCACACTTCATAGACACGCTTCAGTAATATTGTTGACATTAAAAAGGAAAAGAATGTATTTGGGTCTTAGAAGGGACTATTGAGGAAATTAATAGAAATATTTCCCAAATATTAATACTCTGCTTCTCATTCTATTGTTACTTATCTCCATCAAATTAAAAAGCTCTGGTCTTTTGAAGAAAAGGTAATTTGATCACAAAGGCCAGTAGCTGAATTTTTTATAACATGTTCCTTTCAAAATTCCTACATATTCTGCTATCCAAATTACTCAATTGGACAGTGCCTCATTTTATAAAACTTGCATTTTGATACAGTATAACTCCTAAAAAATTGTGTCATTCCAAAATTGGTATCTCTGTTTGAGGCAGCAATAGGTAGAGAGCAGGAGAGTGTTTAATGCATTTAAGTGCTATATTTTGTAACAATGTCAATATCATAATGTTAAAGTATAAAAATAGTTGAAGATATCTAATGGACAAATTCTCTATATAGCCATCAAAGCTAAATTCACATTTGAGTTTCATATGAGTGGGGTTTGTCACCTTCCTTGTAGCTTTAGTTTAGTTAGAATTGCTTATGTGACCCTATTTAAGAACACCTGGAGAAATTATTTTCTCTTTGTACTGGTGTATATTATAGTAATGAATACTGCAAAATATCATGATCACAAAGTAAAATAATACTGTATTGTTATTCTTTTAAAACAATCATAAATGAATGATTTCATTGAACACTGCTATTCATATTGTTTCATACTGCAGTTCATTTCATTTAAATATCAAAGACCAAAGACTGGGATTTCTATTGTATTTAACTTTACAATACTGCTGCTTCTCCTAATTTATTCAAACAAATTGGAGGGCTGAATAATTATGATATGAGACAGTAAACATCCGCATGCAGGATTCTGAGCTGTAAATCATTAATTAATTGGTTTTAGCAGGAAAATTTTGTTAGTGTAGGCCACTCACCTTTTATACATGCAAAATAAACTCCTTGATATTCATAAAACCGGTATGTAAAGACTATATCCCAAAACGGGCCCAGGATGGACTTACTCAGCTAGGCGTAAACTTTCATTACTTGCTAAAAATTGTTGGGAGAACAACATTAACCTGAGATCCTCTTAGAACCAGAGAGCTGTTTTTTAAGTGCTGATTGAGGAATTTCCTCTCTTTGAGAAAGTCAAAGAAAAACATTAAAGGAAATGAGGTATAATGAACTGTTATTCTTTTGTTTTTGCGGTCTCAGTATCTCATTTGTTTGAATATTTACAAATAAAAGCCAAACAGGGTTAAAGATGTGCAAGGACATTCACAAACAATGGAGATAATGTAATTTCAAGTTTGAGTGTCTCGTTATTTATACAATTCTTTAAACCAGGTCCACTACTCGTTTATTTTGTTTTGTAATTTTCATGTAAATGTTTTCTTGTATATAGAGATATATGAAAAAAATGGAACTATTTTCTTACATATACTATGCAATATGTTTGTAAAATTCCAATATTACCAAAATGACAAAAGCTGTGCTTTTGTACTCTATCTTGCTTTATGTAAAACCAGTCTTTTTCTATTTAAATGGACTATCTGTCCCATAAACTGTAGATAACATATCTATCCCCAAAGCAGTCTGTTGTATCTTTTGGTTAATTTGGGGTGGTTTGGGTTATTTTTCTTTTGGGAAAAAAAAGCAGTAGTTTGGCAGTTGGGAACGTTTTTTTCCTCTCAGATGAGACCTTTGAAGCATGCAATGAGCTCCTATAATTTAAGATCTCTCCTGTAATTCTTGTATTTTGTCCTCATTTTGGTGCTACTGTGTAATCATGATTAAATGTGATAGTCAAAACAAAGAGGATGAAAAGTTATATGCTATTATTTCATTTTATTGAGAAAACTAGTTTGAAAGGAGGGATATGATTATTAGCAGTGAATGGAGAGCTTCTAGATTATGTGTTTTAAATACCAACTCTATTAAGATATGTGCTTTTAAAAATGCAGTTTAATCTGTATATTAATACTTGATAAAGAGGTGTCTCATGCAAAATTTATCATACTGTTCCTCTTAAACATATGACTAATGAAATTCAAGAAATGGCATTGATTTGAAGGTCATGGTCACTGTATTTTATGAGATGATTAGCTAATAGTTTATCCATTCTGGAACCCCTGTGATTCGGCTTAAGGGATAAGACAAAACAAATTGCTATTTTGCTCAAACACACACCCCTACACAGATGTATATCACCACACACAAATACACATGCACGTGCAGTGATGAATATAAACACATACTAATTGGCATTTAGTTACTTGATGTCGTGTTTCTTCATTTCCTTGTTACATTCAAAATACCAAGAACCAGCACAGTTCAAGACAATAATCTGGACTTTATTACCTTTTAGAGTTATATCCCAGTCAAATACCTTACATGCTTTGACAATGACATTATGCCTCATAGTTTCCAAAAAGGCAACAATATCCATTGGAAGTTTTCTTAAGTCACTGTTTGCTTTTTTCTTTGCTGCTCAAATATCTCTGTACACTGGTCCAGATATTATGAAAAAAAAAAAAAAATCTTTTACACTCCTCACAAAACCTTTAATTCTAACTAAAAATAAATTAGTGCTTTTACTTTGGGGAATCATATGTATTCTATGACTTTATTTAATCTCCAACAAAATTTAGTAAGCAACCAGGCACTTTCATATGTATTTTCAGCAGATTCTCAGACCACATACAACCATTGTAATGCCTGGGTTTTGGTAAACCCTTTCCTTTTATTAAGTCGAGACCTTAGGGAGTAGAAGCATGAGATGGGCATTAAGCCAGATAATTCCAGTGCCAAACTATATCAATGTTTTGAGAGCATTGGCATGTCACTAAAGAAATATATTGTTTTCAAAATTAATTAAGGAAATGTAAAGCCTAAGACAAAGACATAGTCAAAATTCCAGAAAGATATAATACTTTGTTTCATTGGGCCAGTCTCATTACCCAGTTAGATGTTATAGATCATTTTAAATTTATAGTTGACTCAATGACATTCCATTGTATTTTGAATGCATGGCACATTATATGAAGTCACTGTTTAAAGGTAGTGTGGAAACCCAGAAAAAATAAACTTAGAATAAGTTATAGCTTCAAAGCAGGGCACTAATATAAAAAATTTAAATTCTTTAACTATAATTGAAATTTCAAAGTAAAATATTAAGAGAATAAATATAAATTTCCTTTTCTATTACATCTTTTGTGTATATAAATTATTTGTTGTTAATAAATATGACCCATTATCCATATTGAAGCATACCATTCTTATGAGTAAAATGGATTTGATTTTTTAAAAGGGGCATCACATCAGTAAACTAACTACAAGTCGAAGAATGAAATTATAATTCTTCTGTTGCTTTGAATGTCACTGAATAATGTGCATAAACCTAATCTAGGTAAGAGGGATAAACTTCATTTTGATTACACATGCATTTCACCTTGCATGCCGACTCTGACCATTTGAAAAGGGCCATCAATGTGCAATATTGTGTTCAGAATGATTCTAGAACCAAGTTCAATCTCTCCAAGAAGAGTGGCGTGATCATTCATAATTTCAAAAGCTCTGGAATGATTGATTAATTGCAGTATATCTGTTCTTTTTTACCAGTGTGATGATCTCAAGGTCTTTCAACTCAACATTAGGCCTCAGCTTCCTGAATTGTAAACTAAGGTGGTTAAATATAAAATATTTCAAATGCATCATTGTTACCTTAATATCCTTTACAGTTGTCAAGGGTTTAAATATGCATTACATAGGATTTACTTTTGCTCTAATGTGGAAGTATATAGATGTTACATACTGAAATGTACTGAAATAAAAAGATTAGGAATAGAGGTGGCAAACTGTCAAACATTTGGTAAATGGTAGTCATTATGTAATTCAAAGTACATATGGAATTATCTGGGTTAGGTAAATTATCTGAGTTCTGGATAATAATTTTACATGATGGTCTGCTGTTCAAAGATAGAAGCAAATGAGCTAAATGGGTTAAGTATATATTGTTTATTCTTCACTGAATTAAGATACTTAATTTATGTTACTTCTTTAATTATAATCTCAGCTCTCTTTTGGATTAAATTTAGTTACTCCCAGTTTTATAGATAAGAAAGCTTTGTTTCAGAGAGGTTAAGTAAATCACCTGTTAGACAATTTTTAAAATATATTTGAATGCATTCATTTGCTCATTTATTTAATAGATGGTAACAAATACCTCCATATTTCAGGCACTGTTTTACTATTTTAGGCACTGGTACACAGTTGTCAACCAGAGATAGAGAATGCCGTGACTCTCATGGAGCTTCAGGGCCGGCAGGGAAATGCAGACCACAAATAAGGTAAAAATAAACAAGGTAATATCATAATGTGAAAAGTTCTATGAAGGAAATAAGCAAGGAGATAGTAGTAAGGTGAGTCTCAGTCATTGTAATGAGCACTTTAAGAGGAACCTTGTAATTTCAAGTTGCAAAGGTTTTCCTTAGTCCATTTTCTCGTGTCGTGCAGTAGAATGTAGGCCAACCCAACCACTTCGATACCAGGGTATCAATTAGGAAAGTAATCATGAGAGAAGTAACTAGGAAAACTGTATTAAAATTCATATATATATAGATACACACACACACACACATATACCCGTGATGCTGTAACTGGAGAAATACAAAGCAAGAATAAACATTGACTGCAAGTTTTAAATCTACGGTTGAATTCTAAGTCAAACTGACAGCACTGTTTCAGTCACAGTGTCCTGTGAGGTTACACAGGTCATATTTTGGCCTCAGGCACACTTTATTTTAACACAGACTATTCCTGTGGATATTAATTCATGGCTTCTTGCAGGAACTTATGCTGCTTTGTGTGTGAGGGTGATACATTGCCCAGCGTTAGCAAAAAGATTTTACTGTGGATACCTCCTCCCCATGAAAGCAAATCTCAGCGTGGTCTTCTAATGATAAGATATATGAGTCTTGCTGTCCTGGAAAGAAGACTGTTAATTCATAGCCCAAGCACATTCTATCAGGGGGACATGTTTACTCTGGATTCTGAACCTTAGAAAATGCTTGAAACCTCAGTATTGCTCATGTTATTGCAAATGACATTATTAGCTGTTTTTCTTCTTGATGTGTCTGTCAGAATAAGCTAGCTGTAACACTGACCTGAGTATTATTACACAGAATATATCCTAAGGTAAGGCAGTTTTGTCTCTCCCTGGGACGAAACTAGTGAGCCCATCATTCTGGAACATTTTAGGTTTCATTCTAACATTAATTTGCAAGAAGTTCCTGATGGTTTGACAAAATTCTTTCGATCCTTGCAATTCTATAATGATTGAATAATACATTATCAGTCTTAATATCTTGAATTGTTCTGAAGGCATTTTAAAAATATTTCTCATTGAACACACTACATTACCCCTTGATCATATGCCCCTAAGGGAAAGTGGAATCTTTTTTACAAGTGAAGAAGGTTTTGGGGTAAATTATTCTTTTAAGATTGAGCATCCTAATGTTTTGTACTGTTAGGGTATAGTTTGATAAATCTATATTATAGTCTGATAAATCTTCATGGCCAACTATATTGATTACCCTAAAAATGGGATAGTATTTGGAAGCTCCACTATTCAACTTTCAAATTATTCAACAAATTATATAGAGAAGTTTGGACCAAATAATTTTCCAATTCAGAAACTTTTGATTTTTTAATTTTTTTTTAACAAGTGCACAGACCAGGTCATTTCCTTGAATACAGCATGTTTTGCTGCATGGTCATCTTAGCATAGTTGCCATAGAAAAATGTCTGGTAATAAATACTTGTTAATTAGAATAATTAAACCAGAGAAAAACAGTTGAGTCAGAGGACCTGTTGCTAATATAGCAACTTAGAGGTAAGAACTATTTGCATTACAATAACACTCTGGTTTTCAAAGATGAATCAGTTCAGTGTGGAGCTACACCTTTTCTCAATGGCGGCATGAGAAGTAGATTCCCAGGCTCCGACTCATCCATCAGCTTTGCCACACTGCTTTAAAAAAAATTGTCCTACCATATTTTTACCACCCCTGAATGGGTACAACCAAATAAATACACATATCCTCCAGACTTTCAAAAGACACACATTTCTTCTAAAAAAGCAGTACTTAAGTGTTATTTAATAGTTTGTTTTAAGTAATTTAAAGTTATTTGTTAATAGAGGCCCAGGATAGTCACCTGTCCATATTCAAATTATGATCACAGAGGTTGCAGGATCAAGGATCTTACTGAAGATCAAGGAATGGAAACTTATTGAACCTATTCTACTTCAACTTTATCTTTCTCTGTTTTTGTTTTGTGGGATTTATTATCAAAATCTTGGCCCATGTTTAACAAATACCTATATATGATTATGCTCTACTTTTCATATTCCTAAGAGTTGAAGTAAGGTTGAACTAGAATGAGTTAATGTGATAAATGCAAAAACTGTTAACATTTTTCCTCATATAACTTGTTGGAATAACTCTAAAAAACTGTATGTGGGAGAAGTTAGAGCCATACTGGACATGGTGGCTACTTTATCTAAAATGTATAGTTCTTTTTATGTAGTTCAGTCAAATATTTTCTAATTTAAGATGGTACACTGAAAATATCCAAAAAAAAAGAACATTTATCTGCAACATTGTGTTAAATTGTTCTGCTATAGTGGGAAAATATGTTTAATCTGTTTTTTGTAACAGCCAAGACTTGACCCGAAATTACCAGGATTTTAGCTTTTGTCCTACCATGACTGTATGTTCTGTAGTGGTGTGCAAATGGGTAGTCAAGGAATTCAGATGTCAGCTTACCTTGGAATAGTGATCATTACGATAAGGCACAACCAGTATTCAAAAATGGGAATAAATTATAGGAACTATGTTATACTTTGAAAATTAAAGGGAAATGAACAGCCAAAAAATAGTCAAAGATTAAAGGCAATTATTCTCATTAAAATGCATAATATGCTTTAAATTCAAAGCCATTATTTGCAAATATGATCTCTTCCAAGATGGCTTCAGCTAATTTAATACTATAGAGAAAGAGAAAATAACAGCAGATGACACCCTCCAAGTGACACAATTGCTTCAGAGCTTCTCAGTCCATGGCATCTGCATTAGTTTGGTTCTTCATGACCTCAGAAAAGAAGAATCATCTCAAAAATCATACCGAAGAAAAAGTACATGGCTTTAAATAATTAAAAGTATTAATTATTCACTGAGTAAGTTGGCATTTCCAAATCGATAGATGTATTTAACCTAATAATCTGGTACCTAAAAGTTTTCATTTAACTCTCTCCACCCCTCCCCCAATTCATTTACCAAGTAGATTAAGGTATAACGGGCACTTTTCTTTACCCAGAGAATCCAACGGAATGATCTTGACCAAAAACACCCAAATTTATTATTTACAAACACTAACAACTACAACAAGACAAAGCTGATTTCTAAAATAAAAGATTGACTATTCCTAGCATAAAAGCATTTTTGGAATAAATTTTAAATAGAATTCCTTTAATAATTGCTTAAGTATAATATATTCAATTTGTTGCTCTTATTTTCATCTTACACTGATAAAGACATGTTCTATTTTTATTCTTAAACTAATAAATATATGGCTTTTCACAGAAATAACTGTGATTATTCAATATGTAACAATATAATTGTTAACCCAAAATTTATATAGTCTAATACACAAGACCTTAGTTTCATTTGGGAAATCTATGAGCTTATGTTAACTCTTAACAATGATCAGTGGAAATCCACATTTTTTCATGATTAAATACCTTGTCTGAGAAAAATACATTCCCTATAAGAGTGCAGGAATCATGTCATATTTGTTTTCTTAGTTATTGAACTTTGTTTCTTACCTCCTATTTCAAAAGCTTACATATTCTTTTAAGCATGGTGAATTTATAATTTTTTTCACAGAGTACATTTTATGCTTTTTAAGGGGCTGAAACTTTTATATCTAAATAAAAAATAATTGCCATGTATTTTGAATGACAAAGAAAAATAACTTTGACCAAATCAGTTTCTGGGACAATAAATTTATATCAGCTTGGTTAATGTCCTTATATAATTTTAAGATATACAAGCATATCTTCCTCCAAAAAATATTGTCATTTATTTTCAACAAGTTACTTTAGTTAAATTTTTATAGTGAAGTATTTACATTCCAATAGAATTTCTAAGTAGTATATTATATCCTTTTAGAAATACGTTTTTATTGGGATTATTAGAAAAATATAAACATGTAGTAAGTTGTAAAAATTTTAAATGCAAATTGGATTTTTTCAAGGAAATATAAATAAAATTATTTAGTACAAGTTATCATAAATGTCTCTCAGATACAAGGCTTTTGCCATTTCATGCCATCATTTATTTTAGGAAAAAAAAACATTCCCTGGGATTTTGATAAATAAATAATAATGCCTCAAAACATCTACCAAAGCGAATGTCAGAGTGAAATAGCCATTCAGAAGGCAAACTGGTCTTTCATTTTTTTTTTCTGATAAAATGCCTTTCATAAGTGAGGATGTTCTGCAAATAGGCATTTTCCTCAATTAATTTTTCTGTGAAGTACCAGTCTGCAGAAGAAATCACTATTCACCTATAACCAGACTGGGATACAAGTCTCTTAATGCAGATTTTTATTACAGTGATTCAGTATTTACACATGTGGTTTCATTAACTACTAGTTCCCTAAAATATAAGCCAGCATGTGGAAAAAAAAATAGTGTGAATAACCAGAACAACAACAAAAACCGAAAAGCAGTCACAACAAAAACCATGGAAAGACTTTTCAGAGTCACGTAAATAACTGCTCTTGTTAAAGTCCTTGGTATCTACTGAATAACTTCAGGAATGGAGATGTATTTTGCAATGCCTCCCAGTAATTTACCCAGAAAACCCTGTTTTACCAGCCTCTCACACTGAATCACAGCTTTTGAAATACTACCTTAGGGCTTTCAGCCCCGGTAGTATCCTGGTAACTGAGGTTTCACTTACATAAATCACCCACGTCGCGCAAAGAAATGCTCTCCAGCCGCCTGTCCATAGCATACTTAGATAACTTGATATGGTTTAAATAGAAAGTTTTCTAATTCACCCTAGGAATTTCCCATGTGTTATGTTTACCCTGCCAGCTCGAATTCTGATTCTTTCACCTTGCTGACTTTTTATAATCACGAATGCTTTTATGTCTGCCTCTAAATATTTGACAGACGTGTAATTTATGACAACTGTATAAAATCATATATTACATAGAAATTGGTTTAGACCTGGATCACCATTTCTCCTTTTACAAGGGTTCAGACTGCGCCTGGGCTAAGGCTACAGAAAGGAAGAATCTGGAGAAGGGGGCACTCTTCTATGTTTAGTAATAACATATAGAAATAACGCGATAATCCTATTGGTATTTCATAAAATTTTCTTTATATGGTATGTTTTTTTTAATCTGTTCCCAAAGCACCTTTTATTTTTAATTTAGGTTTTTTAAAGACTTTTGTAAAGATTTATGAGAATAAAAGCACAGTCTTTGAGAAAGATCCTCTCTTATTGAAAGGTAAATGAGGATGAACCCAACTTTGAAGATAAGAAAGGCCAGTAGTCAGAGAATCTGTTATTCACTGTTTCAAATCTATGTCTCCTTTTTTTCATTATTTGTAAGTATTAATAACATAATTAATAACATAATATACTATGCCTAATGAACTGGAATGCATGATGCCTTTGCAGAGGATACCAATATCAGTTTTATTTTACAAAAAACTATCCAATATTCTATAAAACAAATTTTTTTTCGTTATTATTATGACATCCAAGAAGTACTACTTTTAAAGGAAAAGATGCACAAAGAAAAGCCACTTTTCCAGACTGTGAGAAGCCAGCATGCCCATACAGTGTATATACTAAATAATTTTCTCATTCTTCATTTTTGCAAACTGTTATAAATATATACTCCTTCAAATTACATTTAAAAAGGAGGAAAATTTGATCCAATAATACAAGAAAGAGCTAAGACTTATTGTCAATATATGTGAACACATTACCATATATATTGATAGGAAATAGAGCAGTATATATGAGAAAGAATTTAAAATTTTGTATTATAAATAGCACCAAATCAGAATTATATTATGGATTGATTTAAAGTTAGAGGTGTCAGAGTCCTTCAACACAACTAGGGCAGGATTATCTTACTATTATTACAGGAACTAGTTCAGTAGACAAAAACCAAAGATGGTGACCTGATGTCAAAAATGTGTTTTTGCTATAGTCAGAAATATGCAAAAGTAGAATATCTCTGCAAAAAACCATCTACATAATACAGAATCTTTCAGAGCAACTTAATTCAGTTGATAGATAGCAATGTCCCAGTGGAGGTCCAAATTCCCTTCCAGAATGTCCTCTTTTGTACAGATATGAATGTTTTCTCCTTTTAGAGCTCTCCTTGATTCTCTTCCCTGATCTTCCGTGCCAAGTGTATTTCCCGTTTTTTTGTAGAGGGTTCAATCGTAGATGAATGCCTTGAAAAACCTCTATCAAAATATTCTTGAAGACTCAATAATCACTGGTAGGCAGGAAATCCATTTACTGAAAGTGAACAGGTGAAATCTTTTGTCTTCTCTTATTCCTGGATAACTGCAAGGCACTTCATTGATCACAGTCTTTGTGTCTTCCTGCCTTGGACGACCATGACCCTGCGCCCAAACACTGGCGCCCAGAAGAAGACCCAGCAGTTGGCTTCTCCTTTACCTGGATTCTCTGTGGTCCCTCCTCGATCACATAACCTCATGTGGAAAGTTGTTCTTCAGTGGTTCACCCCAATCAATAGAATTTATTTTTAATGCCCTTTAAGAGGTCAAGAGTTCTACATAATTGTTGCATTGTGAATTTTCCTCTTATATTTACTTAAATTTTTGTGGTTAAAGAGAACTCACTGAAATAAATTATGTAAAATCTAAAATATTTATAAATGATGATAATCATAAATAATTTGATGACAGATTATATAAATGTAAAATGATATGCATGAATGACAAGAAAGGTAATTAATATATTGTAAATAATTAAATTTAGGTAACATGAATATATAAAGTAATTATAAGTTTTCAACCACTCACTCATAAAACGGATGCTGCACTTTGTGATGGGGATAAAACATACTACGGGGTCTCAAGAAAACTGCTCTCGTCATCTGCAGTGTTTTGGAAGAAAATATGTAGCACTAAAGCAGTTCTGAGACATCACCAGGTAAGTGAGACAATCCAAGGATACAAAATGATACAGCAAGATTTGAAAAAGACACAATCCTAATTTTTAGGAAAATAAAGGATATTGGTAAGAAATTTAAAAAAAATGTATCACTGAGTCCATCCTTACCATCTATAAGAACAGCAAACAGAAGGCGACAGAAAGCCCAAGCTTTAGTCATCTCTGTAACTGCAGTGCCCCGGGCACCACTCTGACAGCGCACTCACATGTCAGCTCGTGGGTTCACGTCTCCTGCAAGGTACCATTGTAGGAGATTTGTTTTTCCTGACTTTTCTTCTGACAGCTGAATGCCAGTAGGGTCTGGTAAATGTATTCAAGAATTGCTGAAATTACAGCAAGTAAAAGAAATGTAAAAATAAGTAAACAATGTACAAACATTACCCAAAACTGTTTCCAGTATATAAGCTTTAAAACAGGTTGAGTGTTTAATCACTGAAACCTCCCTGTATGTTTGTCACACCATTGATAAGACACAAGTCTTTGCAGTCTGAGTATCACAGAGTGTGATGTTTATTGCAGTTATCACATTTTTTTGCACCATGTAAAATTAGAATTTTGTGTTGCTTTATTTTTCCAAGTTATAATCTGTTAGTGTTAAGCATGACATTTGCTAGAGTCTTTCTAATATGAGAAGGCTTCAGTTTAGCTGCTGTGTGTTTATGTGAAGGAATGTTACCTTTCCTATGGTTGTGACCAATTATGGGGTAAGACCTCATTAAGATATTTCCCATGGTTATGACCAATTCCGAGGTAAAACCTCATTAAAGATAGGCTTATCAAGCATATCCTGGCATGTATCCTTCTTTATATGAATGCACTTATGGCATGTCCTTCTGATCAGGGGTAAAATATGCCAAGATTGATATTCAAGGTAAAATGTTAATACTGCTACATTTATGTCATATTTAAAACATTATAGATACTCCTATAATGAGTAACTCATAATATAAGAATTCTTTCCAGAAAATGCAGCCTCGATCAGGTTGCCATCCACTGCCTAGCTAAAACTCTTACAAGATATGGTGAAGGAAATAGTACTTATCATCTGATATTTTGAGTTAATTTTTTTCCGCAGGACACATAGAATTCATCATGTTCACCAAAATGACACACAAGAAAGACAAACCCAGGTATATGCCCAATTTCTTATGTACCAACTGAAATTCTACCCATTTTATTTCCACTCAATTAAACGTAGTAAAAGGAAAATATTTTATTGTGTTGTAGGTATATATTTGAATCATCTCCAACTTATAAAACAAATCATGCTGATCGTATGAGAGCAAATTGTACTTTTTGGGGTATCGCAAACCTGTTGTATGTTCTGCTTTTGCTGTTTTAGGCAGTGAAAGTAAACTGTGTGTTTTGAGTCCATACTGCCTAATTCCAACTCCTGGTGGTCTCATTACATAGAAGGAAATTCTCCAGTCTGGGAAAATACAGAGCTCATTTTCCCATGGAGGTATCCTAATGTGACTTGCTGTCACTGAGGATAATACAACATCCCCAAAGAAATGGAAAGAGCAAAGAAGAAAATATCCATAAAATAGATACTCACCTGTGCTTTCAATACCTCTTTACCTTCTGGTCACAAATTACAGCTGAGAAAGGATCGTTAAAGCCTGAGAGTGAAGAAATACTTGAAAATGCTTTTATGTAGTATCTGTAATGATTTCCATGGACTTGAAAAATAATTAATTTCAAATCCAATACAGCATTTCAAACACTCTTTAAAGTCAAGTATATGCTCTTAACTGTGGTAGGAGATTGGGGTAAGCTGAAAGCAGGCACTAGGCCTCCTGAAGCTTGTAGCACAATGAAGAGAGAGTAACAACCACAAGGTTATATTACAGTGTATTAAATTACAAAAGATAAAAGCAAGATGTAGTTCCTAATTTTTACCATCCCCCTTTTCTCCATTTTAACTACTGCCAAAATCTGCATTAATTAAATATAAAAGAGTTTAGGTAAAGATATATCTCAAATATGTCATCATTGCTATAATATTACCTGATGAATATGGATTTCTGAGTGAAACACGGTAACACATCTTTTATGAATGTAATAGAGGAATACTCTGCCCTACAAAAACTACAATATTTTAGCTTCAGAAATTTTAGTCCTAAGACTTTAAACCAATGATATTTAATTAGATGGGAAATTTTGCTTAAGTGCATCACCATCTTTCTAACTGTAAACTAAGTGCTTCATGATTGAGATCTTATTGTTCAGGGAAAAAAAGTCTGAGCTACTACAAGGATAACTGAGTAAATGCATGGCGAACAAAGAACAGAAGAGCCCAGGCCAGGGACAATGTATATATGTGACAGCGGTTCTCAAGAAGCAGAAGAACAGGGTGCTGTATGCAAACAGCAGTATATATTCCGTATGGAGTGTCTCAAGGATAGGAAGACCTAGTTAGTCATCTGTAGGAAGATGGTCAACACCCTTCCAGGAGAATCAACCTGAAAACTTGCCATGCCTGCCCTCTTCATACTAATCGAGCAATGACAATAATGAAACTAGTAATACTAGTGATACTCAGTTACCTGCTTTCCAATCACTACTACAAGCCAGCCATTTCATAATCGTTTTCTAGAATACAAACAACAACCTTTCACAATAGATATCATTGCTCCTGTTTTATAAATATGAGAAAATCAGCTTTAGAACAAGAAGCAGAACTGTAAACATGAGCTATTACTAATCATATTTCAAATTTATTTAGTCACTTTTGAAACAGGTAGAAATGAGGAGTCTAGAAATGTATGTTAATAACTTTTTTCTAATGAAAGGTTGTTTAATTTTTCTAGTTATAAGTATACATTATAATGGTCATTTGTGCTCCTAAGCATCTTTTTTTAAGCTTTTTTTTTTGAAAGATAGTTGGTATATAATCTTACATTGGTCTCAAGTTCTATTTTGGAGACTTCTCTGCCTTATAGATCCTGCTCTCTGACAGTGGACACCTAAAAACTAGGCTGTGGACATGTAACATAGACATTGTGGATCAGACACACCCATGCCAAACTGCTTTGCAAGCTTGCTTCCACGTAGAATCCATTTTCAGGTAAGCGTGACTGTGGAGGCATCCTCTCTTTGACCGAAGTCATGACGACGGTGCCCAGGGGCAGCAGTGCAATCTCTGGTGTCTTCATCCAGAAGCAGTGAGGGGCGAGCCTTCACTCACCCAGAAGCAGTGAGGGGCGAGCCTTCACTCTGAAGCCAAGAGCTATGAATATCCTTTCATAAGTTCCATCGTAAACTAATGTGGACTCGGGGTTTCTTTTTCCTATTTGTGTGGTCATCTACTTGTTTGTTTTTTAATTCATAGCCTTTATTTCCTGAATTTTTTTATTTTGAAAAACTAGAGAAATGCAAGAGTATGTAAAAAAAAATGCAGGAAAAGAACCCTCCTAAAATTCCACCACCTATACACACTGTTAATATTTTAGTGACCATCTTTTAAAATATCCCAATATGTGTTGAAATGTTGTACCTGTCCACAACTCATAGTTGCGTGTTCAATAAGACAATCCCTGTTAGCTTCTACATCTGGGGCAAAGTCACAATCATGCTGAGAACAAAAGCTAACGAGTGCCTCCAAACTACTTGTAATCCATCAGTAAGGTGTCAAGCCTATAGGCATATGGTTGATTAGAAGTTATGATCCCCACTCCAGACCCAGATCCCCGTTCCAGGACCAAAACACTCATTCCCCAAAATTTTGTGTTTCAGCGGCTTCAGTGACTGTCCACAACTTGTACTTGGCTAAACAGAGCTGCCCCTTCCTCCTTTCCAGAGGCAACCTACATCCAATTACTGCTCAATGAAGGATTTGAAAGATCTACCTTCTTGCATAAAATTGAGACAATTCTAAGTGGCCTTCCTGGCCTCAGAGCAGAGCTCAACATAGGATCTATTGAGACCTTGGCTGTGATTGCATCATAGCTAAACCTCTGTCCCAAATTCTGCTGCCTTTACACCGACACTTTTGGAAGCAACCCCAATAAACGTACGTTGCTCTCCCTATCAGAGCCTGCTTCCTGGGGAATGCAGTCTGCCACCATCACAAACCACTCCTGAAAAGCAGTCAAAGGGAAGACTAAACGATTGGGGCAGGGGACAGAGGTGCCAGTATAGGAATTTCTAAGGTATAAACAGTACTGCACTATCTCTGTTTGCTCTCCATGCGAGAAGAAAGAAGCATTCTTTTCCTCATATCCTTAAGACAAGCAAGAAGGGCCCAAGATAAGGAACTTGTACAAAAAGATAACAGACTAAAGAGCTTGGGAAAGTGCGTGTGCCTTCAAGGAAAGCACAAGAGTAATGTTTTTTCCTCCTCACACCTGTCTGTAGCTGTTCTGAACAGCAGATGAGAAGACGGGAGCAGTGGTGGTTGCTGTACTTGCGCATTTTTGTGGGTCAAGGGGTGTGAGGTCCCACGGGCTGGAAGCTCTCAGAAGTGGCTATGGAAGTCATCATCTGGAAAGGACCTCGCCCCAAAGGGCTTCCTACTGCAGCAAGTAGATGCTAGGAAATGAAGGCTGTATCATACTAAGCAATACTGAAAGAAAGAAAGGTGAAATCATGACTTTCATATAAAATAAACATGCATCAAAGATTTTAGCTCAATTGCTCTTGAGGGAGTCAGTAAGTGGTCACAACTGGTTAAAATAGATCCCAAAGAACAGACAAATATACAAGCCCATCAGGAACATTGAAATTAATTGGCTTAATAGATGCAAAGCTCGCAACAGTCCACAGGACAATAACCAACTACATTTCACTGGACACAATTTGCATTTCTATGGACATGAATCATTCGCATTACTATCAATTTTCTACAACTTGCAGTTGTAAAATAGAGGAAAAGATAACACAGATGAGTGAACTACATAGAGGGTTCCTGAAGGGAAGCACCAAAGGGCAGCAGCTGAGGGGCTTCTCAACACAGCAGCAGAGGAGTGCAGGGTCCAGTAAAAGGGCACAGGTCATGATGTGAAGGTCCCCAGCTGTTCCGTAAATAGCCCATAGATTAATAATTAATTTGAATGCTTGCCATAACGGAGAGCATTTATCAGTCAAGAAGCTTTAAATTAAATGGGATGTACAAGTTTTTGTAGAAACTGGACTAACATTTTTAACTTGAAAATTACACTTTTCTTTTTTTCTTTGTCCTAAAACTTACCAAAAGCTCTGTTAAGCTCTTTACCCAGTTTCTGATCCATTCTCTGCTCTTTTCTGCTCTGTTCCTTGCCCAGAAGGCTCATCCAGCACTTTGCATTTCCTGGCCCTTATGTCCTTTGGCTTCTGACTGAATCTACCCAACTGGACACCAGCAAGACTTCAGAGAGAGGAAGGAAAGAGACTTCAAGGTATTTATTTCAATTAACCCTCTGTGCTGGGTATGGCTGGGAAATGTCTATGTTTCTTACCCAGGGTGATAACTCCTGGGAGTCCCGTGTCTACAGTTTCACACTATAAGGGCTCAAGTAACAGTGCCCTGAGCTTACCTGTGAAGGCAAAGAGCTTTCATTAGTGCCCACAGCTGGGAGTCTTTGAGCGTTTCACTTTGTTTCCTTACTCTTTTTCTCTGTAATACCACCTAATTAAGCTCCTTTTTATTTCAATGTTGCATGTCCATCTGTTTCCTGATGTGACCCAGACTGATGTGTATGGGATCTGTTAAAAATATCATCCAAACATTGAATGTCTGATGAAATGTGATTGAAGCAGTAGTCTGAGGAAAACAATTTTCTTTTTGCATTTTACTACATCAAGCTAGTTCAATGAAGAAAATTTTATATGTATATAGATATAATTTTATTTTAATCTGTTTTTATATTTAATATGAATTATATAAAACATGTATAAGGCATATATTAATTTTAATATGTTTAAATAATATTTAATTTTAATAAATTATTTTATAAATGGTATGTTACAGCCCATACTCTTCAATAAGCAGTGTTTCCCACTCAAAAGTGCATTCGGAGAACTTGGCTATACATAGTACCATTTGTAATGGCTCATAATATCCCATTGTCTTGACATACAATAATTAATTTAACTACATTCTCTATTCATAACTATTTGAGTTCTTTCCATTTTGGGGCTAGCATAAGCATTAGCTTGATGAAAGTTGTTAATACGTTCCACCTTATATATAATCCTAACAATCCATTCTATATAACAGTCAGAGTATATTTTTAAAATATAAATTATACCAGTTTACATCCCCATCATGTCTGGATGTAAGTACTATATTCTCCATATCCTCAACCATCATTATATAATGCAATAAATAACTAATGCAAATTGAGTGTCACTATACCTTATGAATTGTGTTAAGAGCTCTGTAAATCCACCTTACTAATTTTCATATCTTATACAGTCTTCTTAATCCTTTTTTTTTCTAATCTGGTAAACAAAACATTAATGCCTCAGCCTTTATTTGAATTTCAAGAACAGTAGGTAAGTGAGTATCAACAACTTGTATACTTCTCTAATAACAGCTTGTTCATATGCATTATTAATATTTCTATTGATACATAATTATTTTATTTCAGTTATAAATATTTAATGTAATGAAAAAAATGCTTTGCATGACATATTTGTCTCAGAAAAATTTGTCATTTTCTTTTTTTTTCATTTTTATGGTGCTGTACCATATGAAAGGTTTTGCTTATAAATTCAGATCTTTATATTGTTTACTTATGATCTCCAAGGTACCTATAAAATTTGATTAAAAAATTTTCTGAACCCTGAAGATTATGAAAATATTCAACTGTATTTTCTTCTATCATCTTCAAGATTGAAATTTTACAATTAAAATTCGATTCATCCTTTACTTATCTTTGGTTTGCCCTGGTTGTTTATATTTTTCCATGAGCAGCTACCTAGGTATTTTATTGATGCAGTTATTTTCAACGAAAAATGATTACCATAAACATTGTCATGACTATAAATAACGCTTGTATGAACTCCATACAATTTCAGTGAGAGACCAGCCTTGAAACTGGTGACTGACATGATGTAGCAACTCCTGGGTAGATATTACCCCTAGGCAGATTCCCAGAATTATTACATTGTCCAGGCAGCAAGTGATTATGACAGGAGTCTATATAATCAGGATAAACTATAAATAAAAGTTCAGATAAATATGTCTGTGTTAAAATTTAAAACTTCTGTATGAGAATAACAAATTCCCATTAAAAAGAAAGACAAGCCAAAGCCTGGGCATATACGTGGACAGATTCCTACCTTCACAGGTATCTTGGAAGTGATATATTACGGCAACAATAACATATCACTTCACATCCACCAAACAGACCAAAAGGAAAATATCTGACGATACAAAGGTTTGGAAAGGATGTGGGAAATTGCCAACTATTGAACCCTACCAAGGAGAGTGCAATTGATTGAAACCAGGTGGAAGAAAAATTTAGTAATACCAAGTAGTTGTCTTTATGACCAAGTGATTTTATTTCTAGGCTCTACCAGAGCCATCAAATTGCATCCTGGATCAGATGGCTTAGCTAAGGAGTAACATGGAGGGCAAAGGTCACCTTCTGCTGTGCGTCACTAGGTCATACATCCTGCTGGGAGGCTCCATGCCCCCAGTACGGATGCCTATTTATTTCCACAAAAGTGTTCCATGAGCTAGCTCCAGCTCTGATTTCCCCCTGCAGAAAATGTCACATGTGCACAAGAAGGCAGATACAACATAGCCACCATACCACTATAAATAATGACAAAAATGTGTAAGTTACACACTGTCCATCGGTAAGGAAAAGAATGACTAGGCTCAGTTTTCCCTAGTGCGTGTATGTGTGTGTGTGTGTGTGTGTAATCAAATTTTTATTAGGCAACAGCAATTTTTTTTAATGTTGAGTTAAAAAGAAAATGCAGAATAATAAAACAGCATGATACCGTTTATGGACATAAAACACTTAACAGTAATAGGTTTATTGATATAAATGCACATGCATTTTCTGGATATGTGCATGTGTTGTGAAAGCACATACAAGAAGTACATGCCAAAGACACATGTCAGCTTCAGGACTGGGGGTCAGGAGTGGGAGAGAAGGAGAAGCAACAGGAGGGCTGGGACCTTGAGGTCATCGGTAATACTTCATTCCAGTGCACAAAACAATCTAACATCAAAAGAAAGGGCAAGAAATAAAGGAAGGGCAGGGAATGCAGGGAAGTGGTCTTGAAAAGATTAGTAAATGAAGACAAATGTCATTCCCCTTCCCTTCAATGTCACTAAATTTCTCCGGGTAAGATTAACAGAATAACGTACATTGCTTGTATTTATCCCTCAAAATACGTCTCAGGGGTCCAGTATTATGATTTTTTCTGACCGCTCTCCAAAGTAATATAATACATTCTGTGTACTGCGAAGTGTTGAGCAGAGTATCTTAAAATCAGCTTAATATTCTACTTCACAAATTGTTAATAAGTAAATATGGACCTAGGCATTTTTGTGCATTAGTATTAATTGCATTGACTCAGTATTCGGTATCCATTCCTTCAATGACATTATATTTATCTGATAGAAAATGTCTGTTGAATCTGTAATGATTAAAAATTGTAGCTATTGAGCAGCATCTAAAAATTATAGATTCTTAAAGAAAACTCACAAGTGTCTCCTGACAGCACAGTCAAATGAGATCACTGGTCCACAGGGCATTTTCATGGCGATTGTCTGCACTCCAGACAAGCACAGCTGCTACATGGAACAGACATATCGTCTGATTGATGATCACCTGTAATGAGTCCACAGGCACTTTGTGAGCAGTTGAAACATAGTGTGTTTTTTGGCATAGACTACATGTTTAACACAATCATATCTTAATCATTCCAATTAGGACATTTGCATTTTGTAACTGATAATTTATTTAAGCACCTTATTAAACTATTCACAATTATCTTAGAAATTGAAAGGTAGCCCAATAGAAGGTCTCATGTTTAATTGTACTGAACACTTACCTAAAAAATGAAAAATCCTGGCTTCTAGTGCTGATTAAGCACCTCAAATGGTGATCTATGGGTTAATCACATAATTCCACATCCCCAATTGTCATTTTTTAAAAAACAGGGGCAGGGGAGCTTGTACACATTGAACTCTATCAACATATCCAGAATGAATAAAAGAATACTGAAGAAGGAAAACTGAAGCAAACCTCACTATAGTCATTCCCTTGTTAAACTTCTCCAAAATACTCCTGAATACCAAGATAAATACAAACTCTGTAGTTTCCAGTCTGCACTTTCAGATTCATTGCTGTTCAACATACAAAGTCCTGAATGTAGTCCTGCTGTGTAGATTTCCACACATGCTGCTTAGGAGATGATATTCCTCTTCTCTTCTGCTAAATCGTGCTTACAGGAGGAAGCTTACTTCATATGACACCTCTTCTGAGAAGTCTTCCTTGCTCATGAGCTCATTGGTCCTCTATGTGTTCCCATACTCCAACATGCATTAACTCTGAGGTAACACCTTACCGTTCCCCTCGTTATTGAATTTCTCTCATTTGAATCCAGGAGGGTTGAGCCACCTTATTTGTATCTGTATCTTTGGCTCCTGGCAGAGTTGCTAACACACAGTGGCCATTCAATAGATATCCTTTGAATGAATGTATAGAGAAAAGTGAAGTCAAACCCGTTCCATTCATGCAACTTATATTAGTCTTATTTTGGAAACAGAGAATGACATCTCATCTAAGTCTGCTAATACTTCCAGTTACTGTTCAGTCTTTCTGAGTAGAAGTGTGTGAGTCAGAGACGGTAGCTCAAAAATCAAATTAGTATGTCTTGGTTTTGCTCAGTTGTGACATGTTATATCATAAAAAGGAAAAGTGTATGTAAGGAAAAACACTTATAAGAGAAACTTTTATCCATGAATATAAAATATTATATTTATGAAGAAAATAAGGTTTTTTTCAAATGTCTAAAAATTAAACATTAATTCTTAACATCACAGTTTTCCTGTATTCACATGGGAAAGCATGAATAACAGCAAAGCTAAAAAGAGGATGATGAGCAAATAAATGGAAATATAAAGACCCAGACAAGAATATAAGAGTCCAATCTACTATGAACACACTGCAGGTTAATATCACTGTTATAATTTTTTCTTCTCCAATATCAAAATCTTTAGCATAATTTATGTTTTTCAAACAATAGTATCCAAGTATAAATTCTGAAGAAAATATATTATTTTTCATTCAGATGATGAAGACATGTTTATGGATATATAAAATTAGGAACATGCTCTTGCTAAAAAGAGATCATTAATGAGGTATGCAAATAAATCTCTCATTTGCTTGTGGAATATTCATAAAAGGCAAGTTATTCATCTGAGGAAAATACAGGCACCATAAAGCATATCAACCATCTTCAATCTTCTTTACATTGAAGAAGGTACAGTACCTCGTAACATTAGAGAATGCTGATGTGAAATACTACAGATAATTTAAGCTGTTTAGTTCATTTTTTCCACAGGAAACAAAGTTGTTCAATTACAAATGGAAACTTTTCTCCAAGAGGTGTTATGACTGAGAGTTAGAGTTCCTAGATGCTAACAAATCTGTAAGGCTAAAGTGTTTATAATTTAACATACTCCATTTTCTTAGTCTTTTATGTTGGTTTCTTTCTGTGACCAAGCATGTGATGCTTTGAAATGCTCGCTCCGGGCTGCAGAGTGCACAACTGGACAGTGCCAAAGAGAAAGCCACTTGTCTATACCCCCTCGCTCCTCTGAAGTGAGAGGAAGCACTCCTGTTTCCAGGAGCTGCAGCCACCCAGTCGGCTGCTTCGGACACCAGGCCTCAGCACTGGATGTCCTCCTTCTAATCCTCAGGGCAACAGCAGCCCCCTTGGGCATAATGCGTCCTTTGGCTCTTGGGAGAAGAATCCGCACCAGGTAGCTGTTAATGGTGTTTGTGTCAGTTTGTAGCACAAGGCCGGGCGCCCCTCCTGTGGGGCAGGCTGCCCCATTCAGCCCCATGCAGGGTTACTTCCCTGTGTCATGCAGACTGGAAGATCCCACAGCAGGTCAGTCCAGGGTGCAGGACAGGGGGATTCTTGGTCATTTCACATGGACTCTAACACGGACTATGATCATTCTACCTGGGCACCTGAGACTTTGGGCCTACTCTAGTGGGCATACTTATCTGGCACTTCTTGGGCATGTGGGGTAAAGAGAGCAAGCTTCTAGAACAGGTGCTCAAAATCAGGTCCAAAAGCCCTGTGGGGTCCCTTCCAGTAAGCCTCTTGCTTGGTAGGTTCCCAGCCGTCCAGATTTGCAGCTTTTCACAGAATGTCATTGACCGTAATGGCCTGCACAGCCTAAGCTCTAGTCCTTCCCACGGGCAAAGCAAAACAGACAAGCACAAAGAAAACTCTGAACAGGGAAGGCTCACTCTTCCCATTCTTCCTTGAACTATCCGGGAGTTAGTCTGCCTTCTCCGAGCACGTTGTCACTCATGTGTTTTCGGAGCTCATGCGGGTTGTCGAGAGTTGAACTTCCAAATGAAACCAGGTTGAGAATCTGAATATTTGTTTGCCTGCAATAGATGATTATTTAGATCTTTCTATGAGCCTGGCAAGCTCATCTTTGTAGCTACCATATGAAATAAGGACATTTATTAGTAACCCCACTATAACATCACAATGACTCGTGTTTATACATGAATTAACTGAAGTTCTGTGAGTGCAGGCAACTGGTACCGACTCATAGACCTAACGAATGGCTGTTTCTGGATTCGAGCCCTCCTGAATGTAAAGTTGCTCTTCCTAGGCACTTTGCAAACTTTCCTTTTCATCTCTATAGATTTTCATATTGTTCTAAAACAGAAGTAGATGTACCATTTCTGTAAAAAGGCAGATAGTAAATATTTTAAGTTTGGGACCAGCAAGCAAAATTGAAGCTATTACGTAGTTGCTTATAACAAAAGATAAAATAATATTCACATGTGTATTGATGAAATTCAAAATATAATTAAAATAAGAACTTTTTGTGCAATACAGGTCTGTTGATGAGAAGCAATGGACTTACTTGTGGCAGGATGATAAAAATTCCATTTAATTGAGGTTTAAACCTCAAATCTATTACAAATGTTCATCTGTAAACAACATTCTCAGCCATGTGAAAACAGATGGCACCAGATTTGGCTCATGGGCTGTAGTTTGCTCTAAAAGCACTTGCATTCAATGGACCTGGATCCTGTTTGTTATTGAATTACATCTGCACCAAGATTTTCCTAACAGTTCTACACAGAGGATGGAACATGTCTCAGTGTAGGAAGAGTATTTCTTATTCATACCCTTCTCCTGAAATGGACTCAGCTCTGTTATCTCCTCAGCAGAGAGAACTATGCTTTGGAGATCAAATCATGATTTCATAGCATTTGCTAGATATGTTTTAAAACTCCTGCATTATAATAGTACAAAATTTAGACATATAAACAAAACTCACACCACACTCAAAGCAAATCGTCTTTTATTAGCTTGTAAAATATACCAAAATATTCAAGGAAATTTCTGTGGCAGTAATTATACAATTATATACTGCTGATTGAAGAAAATCCTCTTAAAGCTGAGGATAACTCAGGTATTTGTTGAACGAGGGCCGCAGAAATCATCCAATGCAAAAATATTCTTAAGTTTTCCATTGTGAAAACCCAGAAGTTTTGATCCCCTAAAGTGATACATGCTAATAGTATTGTAATCTTAAGGTTATACAGTTCAGATTAATGAGTTCAAAACCCAAATACATTTTATGTTCAGCTCGTAGATGAAATTAATTATACTCTCTTTGAGATCTATCCCTAAGAACGCCTTTTATTTTTTAAATGTATTTCTTATTAGGAAAATGTAATTCTGAAGTTTCTAATCATTATTCTTAGTTTACTTCAATTGTTTTAAAAGAGCAGTATGATGTCAGTGAGGCAATTAGAGATTCTTAACAAGCCTTTTAACACTATTTTCTTAACCCCAGGACCTGACTTTGATTTGTTTCTCACATAGCATGCTGATAGGGGTGGGTTTTTTTGAAAGGATGCTTAACAATTTTAGGTTTATGTCACAATTTACAAGATAAAAATGAACACATTAGCAGACTGGATGAATAAGTGCCCATGTCGTGCTGCTGCTGGTTGAATAATAAGGGTTTACCTTTTCTGAGGTTCTAAGATCTCAAGTGTATTTATGATCTTCCAACAGAGCATTAGAGCAGATAACATAGAGTTTAGCAACTCTCATCCACTCCTTTCTTAGCATCTGGATTATGTGCCCGGTCTTAAATCTGGCTGTCAACTATGTAAGAGCCTATTGAGAATTCCACAGCTCAGGCGCTAAGTCAATGGTACCAATTTTGCTTTCAAGTTAAAAATAAAACAAAACTGAAGATGTGCCTAATATTATTTTTAACACAGCCCTGAGATGAAGTGCTTGCCTCTGTGACTAGACTCCCAAAGCCAGGCGTGAGGGAGATCAGTTAGTGGCCTGATAAAGCATTGCGTGATCATCAATGATTGGCTTACACTAGGCAAGAGAATATGAAAACCTCTTCAGAGAGCTCACAGAGAAATCAGTGATGCTGAAAAGCTGCAGAGATGGTCTTAAGAAAAGAATCTAAGAAGCTACAGCCACTTTGTTACAGATTTCTTTCTTCTGAAGTTAAAACTGTCAAAAATATTTTTCCCCTTGGAAAAGCATAAGTTACCATATATCACTTGAAAACTGTTGGGGGAATTTAATAGGACAGTTGTAAGTCCCTTTTGGTTGGTGAAATAGATCTTCTGGGAAGACTGCATCAGGATCAATTACACCAGGTTTCTCTTGAATGGTGGCAAGGCAACTGAGTAGGAGAATGATTTATAGAACTATTTAACAGGTGTCATGCTGGGTGGGTAGTATCTATGGGATGTGTCCATGGAGGAGAGAACAAAATCAATTCTTTAATGAAATATTTGGTTGTAGTTGGCAAAAGATAAATTTCAGAAATGGGGTTCCCTGAAGAAATTAAGTGAAGGGGGCAGAAGTGTGAAGTCTAGATAATGAGGAGAAAGCCACAATGCACACTAATATCCTAGATAGCCAGCTCAAGAAACAGCTGTTAGAAATCACTAATCTCAATTATTTAAAAGGTAAACAAAATAAAATTAGGAAACCCCCAAATTTGGTTAGTAATAGTGCCTCTCAGCTTTGTCCCTAGCCCCCAATCCTGAAATGCCTTCTAATCTTCCTTGATTGTAACTCGAAAATTTATCATAAATTCTCCAGTTCACTGACCTAATCAAAATTACATAACAGATCTCTTAATTCCCCGTTCTGTTCATTTCTGCATGTGTGTGTGTGTAGACTGTGCTGCCGAGTTCAGGGTTTTCATTTGAAGGGTGGTGATAGTCCTGTAGCTGTTGTGTCTGCTGCTGTTTATAAGGGGAAGACCATTCTGCTAATCCAGTAAACACAATCATAGTGCTTAGCACATAAATTCACTGGAGAATCTTAACTGCGTTTGGAATTTATTTTAGACACAGCAGAGGACTTATTCTGCATCATTTCCAATCGATACGCCAAAAAGAAATTTTTTGCTCTTAGATAAAGCACAGCAGTGATTTGGGTAATGAAACTCTTGGTCAACTGGAAGTCCTGGGGCCAGGTTACACCTTCAAGACCAACTGAAGGGATACTGTTCAGATGCCAACAGACCAAACAAATGACAGAGCAGAGCAAACACTTCACTGGTTGTAGGTTAAGGCTTGATGGTCTATGCCCTCAATACAGGCCTAGCAGTAATCACAAAGTTATCTCACCTACATGCCAGAGAAATATATGCCACAAATTTTAAGAGTGAAAATTTCATTTAACATAAAATACCCTCCATGTTTTCTTCCCTCAGTATTATACTCCCTTCTGCTCTGCTCAGATGATACTGGGACTGTTCTTTCCGCATGTAATCTAAATGTCATTTAAGATGCTTATTTTGTTTCCTTTACTCTTCCTCTCTCTGTTCTAGATATATGTATATATTGTTTTTAAAAAACATCAATTGTCAGCCTCTTATAGCTGGTATCTTCAAAAGGGTCATGTGGCTTCTTTGGATACTAAAGCAATTTCTGAAAATGAATGGGTGGGGAGGTCATGGGATTGCATACATGAGAATCTGTAAAAACAAGTGTTGTAAGGACTAAGGCATGGTAGGCTCCCACTTGTGACTAGTAGCTAATCAATCCCCTTTATTTCTTCAAGCATGCATGGAGATCGTAAGTAATCAATTTGCTATTTTTGTGTTATTTCCACAAGTGTGGTTCATCAATCTCTAGGGTTCCAACTGAAAACGTTTCCAAATTATCCCAAAAGTTTGGGTCTCTTTTAGTTACTGATATTATTTACTTTCAGCTGGAGAAATCTAACCATCTATTAGGTTAAGAACATAAGTCAGGTTTTAATATAGTCAAAATTTCTTCATTTTAATGGATCCCAATTCACTCATTTGAATTTCTCTGCCTAACTGCCAAAGCAGTATATTAACCATTCATTGCTTGATATTAAATAAGTTGACTTTACTTCCTTAAACAAAATACAGGGTTTTTAGAAAAAAAGTTTCACTTAATTTTAATAGTGTTATATATAAAACCATGTGAACTAGTTATGTCCATCCTTTCTAATAAAAATCTCATAAAAAAATCGAGACTACAGAAATGTAAAATGTAATGTACAAAAAGAAAATGAAAATTACTCTGAATTTCACTCCCAGAAGAGAACAACTTTGAAGATTTTGGAATACTTCCTTGCTCTCTGTTGCTTTTTTGGCATAGCTACATGAAAATGCTTAGTCCTAGATATAAAATGATATTTTTTAAAACTTTGGCAAGGGACATCAAAGGCATTGTGTTGTCATAACCAAGTAAAAAGTGAAGTCAAAATATTTTATTTTTTTATTTTTTCTTTCCTTTTCTAGACACTGCCTTTTTCCTCGCTTCTTTCACTGTTTAGCCAAATCACCTCCCACATCCACTTCTTTCCTTCCTCTTTCTAATGCAAACAGTGAAAAAAATTTAGTAGTTATTGCATATTTCTCTCTCTGCACATCTAACCATGCACAGATATATGTATGATCTCATTTTCATATTTAAGTAGTTATTTTTCTTTGTTTTTCAATTATCAGATGACATGTCTATGTGTGAATTTTGTGTTTTTCATTCAACAGTATCTTTTCAGAAAGGATTAAGCCTTTTCCATTTTGCCAGCAACGCATCAGTACCAGTAATTGTGTGACTCCTGTCTATATGTTCTGCCACCCTGATAGATGTAAAGTCGTCAGAGATTGTCATTTGGATTTAAATTTCTATGCCAATGAGGTGAGCGTATTTTTTTATCAGTTTGTCAGTAGGATTTCTTCTTCTGAAAGTTGCCTTGTAAGTTCACTGTTTATCCCATTTTTGTCAAAGTTATCAATTCTTTATATACAATAAGTATTACCACCCCATTATCTGTATTAAGACTGGGTCCAAATCTAGTTTGTCTATTGATTTTGCTTTTGACATCTGTTAGCTGTTTATCTATTTTGCCCCCTAACTAAGGTTCCATGTTTCTGAATAATGACCCCAAAACCTTTACTTTTTTTTTTCTGGAAGACTTTTCACAAGCTCCATTTTGATTTTCTTCTTGTTGCTGCAGTTTAGATAATGGAAAGTTATTTCCTTCCTACTATTTACTAAAAGTAAAGCAGAGCATGTGAATTGTCCTTAACCCCATCCTCTAAGCACTTGAGTTCTGATTTGATACTCTTAACAGTGGCAGTTTGATACGATCGGATTCTGTCTCACACGTGGCTCTGCTGGACAAATCAAATACAATTTATGGCCCACTAGCATATGTATAATTCTGTATTCTTTTGCTGTGCATTGTAGACCAGGCCTCAGCTGGATTCCATCACACCTAGCAGTGGGTGATGTTTGATTTCTTGGGATTGTAAGCCCAGGATGAGACTTGCAACCACCAGCCCTCCTTGTGTGTGTGCCCTTTCCACTTTTTCCTATATTTTGATAAACTGACTTTGGAGATAGGGTTAGTAAACAGCCCTCTGCGTAACACAGAGATCGGTAGTCACATAGTTTTTATCTTCGGACAAGATTGCATTGCTGAAACAAAGGTCAAACAACAAACAGTAGGAAAGAGATGGGTTGCTTTTATAAATGCACATACTTCCAGGTGGATGTGATTGTGCATTTCAGAGAAGAGGAGGGAGTTTATGAATTACTGAATCCACTAATCCTGTCAGGTTCATCAGCCCTGCAGACTGCACTCTCTCCCTCAGGTTGATTCTAGGCCTAGTCCCCAATATTGCTGTGAATTTTGATCTTTTTATTTCTATTCTTTAATGTTCTGCAGCTATTTCAGTAGGTAGCTATGAGAGGTCATATTAGGAACTGCTAAACAAACTCCTTTTAAAAAATAAGAAATGTGCATATATTGCCAGAACTCTAAAACATACTGCCCCACTCTGACCATTTAATTTCATTCATAATGTGTGTAACTGTGGAAAAAGTGAAGGTTCCTGTGGCCAGGATTCTCACCTGTCCCTGGTCGGCTAGCTCACTACACATATGTAGGCAATACGTTGTTTTTGACTCTATATAAAGAGCTCCGCCCAGTGCTCTGGACAACATGGTGGCACAGCTGCACGGCTGCAAGAGCAGAGATGAGACTGGAGTGGTAGCGGAGCTGAGGGCAGAGACTGAGACAGCTGATGGGGTAGAGGGGCCCAGAGGCAGAGACCGGCTTGCAGCATGCAGAGTTGCTCTGAGTGGACAGAATTCTAGTGATTGACCTGCCACTGTGGGAGTAAAGTTGGGTATAACCCTTTCACCCCAAGAACATTATACTGTCATTTCTTTGGTCACACTGAATCCATAGTGTACTTGTCTGGGGCTGAAACCCATTGGCAAGACAATAACTCCCATTTTATTCTAAATATTGCTACTCTTATGTGAAACTTGAGGAAGAAAGAGCCACCTCTATTACAAATCAGTGAGAACATAAGATGTGAGGCCCCTGGGGCCATTTGCAAGTTTATAATTCTGAAAGGACTTTAAATAAGGAGGCATGCCAAAGGAAGAAGTAAGTGCAGAGGAGGAGACAGCACATAAGGCTGATGAGTTCAGAGACCCCTGCTTGGACATCTGTCCCAAAGTTAGGAGAAGTATCTGTGAAAGCAGGTGCCAGGGATCAGTAAGTGTTCACTAGTACTGGTACTGCGGCAGACAATTCCAAATGGGTCCCCAAGGGTCCCAGGCGCTGGAGCACACGCCCTGCTCCCCCACCCCACCCCCCGCCCGCCCCTAGAGTGTGAGCAGGCCGTAGGCCTGATGGGGTTTCATTCCCACAATTGGATGCACCTACAGGAAAGATGCAGTTGAAGTCCATTATTGGTTGCCTTTTAACTAGACATGATCTAATCTCATGAAACCTTTACACCTGGGGCAGAGGCCCGTAAAGCCAGAGGCTTGACGTGAGAGAGACAGACACGCATTCCTGCTGGGCTGGAGGGAAGCAAGCTGCCATGTTGTGAGCAGTGTTTGGAGGGAGCCAAGCGCCCAGGAGGGACCTGCGGTAGCTGAGGGTGACCCTCACAGAGCAGCCAGGCAGACCAGAATAAAAAGCAACACAAGGGTATCAATTCTACAGCTGCAAAGAACTGAATTCCGCCAACAGCCTGAAGGGGCTTGAAAGCGTCCCCCAGCCTCAGGTAAGAACTGCATAGATACCACCCTGGCTGCAGCTTTGAGACCCTGAGTGGGGGACCCGGCTAAGCCAGGCCCAGACTCCTGACCCGTGGAAACTGAGATAACCAGTGGGTGTTGTTTTAAGCCACTAAGCTTGTGGTGACTTGTTAAACAGCAAAAGAAAACGAAAATAGTTCCTAATGCTGAGGCCTGCTAACTGCGTGAGTCACAGAAAGGCTCTGTTCAGAGACTGATGCAGAGTAGCTGCATATGAAGTAATTGCTCCTACATCATATTATGTTACTATCTCCCAGCAGTATACAATAAACAGGAGAAAAGCAGTATTCTCTAGTATTGGCATGAAAAAAAATAACTGGTGAATTCTGGAGGGTTTGGCATGGTATCCACCGCATCCATAGTCTTTGTTATGTACATTGTGGTCCTATTATAAATTACTAAAAACACCTAATATTTCAGTTCAGTTATAAGGGGGGCATGACGGTCAACTGAGTAGGGAGGCTTCAGAGTAATACCCAGTCATGGTCATAAACAAATGACTTGGTTTTTCTGTTTCCTTTTATTCGCTGCTTCTCAGGTCATGGCTTTGGTATTTCCCCCTAATGTATCTGTTTCCTGAAAGTGCTGTAACACATCACCACACACTGGGCGGCTGACAACCAGAATTTATCGTCTCACTGTTCAGGGGCTGGAAGTTCGAATTCAAGGTGTCATCAAGGTGAGTCCCTTCTGGATTCCCTGAGGAAGAAAAAGTCCCACAGCTTCCTCCCAGTTTCCCGTGGTCGCTGGCAGCTGTTGGCATTTGTAGAAATAGCCTTCCAATCTCTGCTTCCACCAGCCCCTTGCTTGCTTCTCTGATTCCTGTGTCCTTAGCTTGGTTTTCTCTCTGTCTCTCATAAAGATACTCCCAGTGGATTCAGGGCTTACCCTAATCCAGTATGAGCTTATCTTCATCCTTTCCTTAACTGCACAGCAAAGAACCTATTTCCACATAAAGTCATATTCTGAGGATCCAGGTGGACATGAATTTTGGGGACACACCATGTATTTAACCTACAACATACAGTAACATCCATAAAACAAAGGACTCTACTAGACACATATTGGTTTAATATATAAATTCATAATTGAAAAATATGAGCAATTGTATGATTGGATAATTTGCTATATAATTGAAGAGGAAGAGAAGAATTAAAGCCGTAAAGAACTAGACTATGATGTGCGATGGGGCACCAGACTAATTGTAAAGTGTACTTTATTTAAAGTCCATTAGCAGATTTAAGATGATTAGCAAATTTCTTAGTTCTCTGGGTCTCAGTTTTATCATTTATGAATTAAATGGATTTTAGTTGAAGATCTCAAAGATCTTTCCAGTTCCAATGCATTAATCATACCTGGCAATCATTTAATTAATTCATGATAGTAAAATGCCATCGGTGCCAGTTGGGAGATACTAGTATCATTCTTTTATACTGAGCTTTTTATTTATATTGTAAAGGAGGGAATGGAAGGGAAAAGTGGGGAAAAGCCCATCCCCATGTGCTCAGCGACCTGCAGTCAGCCACAGCCTTGGCTTTGCGGGGCCCCTTGTCCCTGTGACACAGCTGTCTGAGCGCCTCCCCAAAGGCACACAGGTTCGCACGGCAGACCTCAAAGACAGGGTACCAGCAAGGCCCACCCTCTCTGGCATTAACAACTTTTTCCTTAGCATTCAAACATGTTATTTCTTCCATCTTCAATTACAAAAAGGAAAGCCTGTGAACACCAGCTCTGTTGACCCCCGACCGCAGCCTCGCCGGTCATGCCATTTCTCTGCTTCCATTGGCAGCAAACTCTTGAGAGTTCTGTTCCTCTGCTCATTCAGTCCTGAACTAATTTCAGTCACGCTTTCATTCCAAACACTTAGCCGCAGTTCTTTTCAAGGCCACTTGACCTGCATGTTGATAATGGGACAGTTTTCAGGCCTTACTGAGAGGGGCAGCGTCTGGAGCAGGGGTTCCCGCCCTCTCAGTCACTTCTTGGCTGGGGTTACCGGGACACTGCTGTCCTTGTTTTTCGCTGCCGGCCCCTCAGTAGCTCATTCTTTCCATTCCTGAGCCCACCTTATATCCTTGCCTTCTGAGGTCTGTCTCTACCGCTCTATTATTTCTGTGTCTTCTCTCTCTCTCTGGCTCCTCGTTTTCTGTAGCAAAACTCTTTCAGTCTCATACCTTCAATTTCTAAATGTCTATCACCTCTGAAACCCACACTGAAAGGTCCAACCTATTCCTCATGGACGACTAGTGGCATCACGGACTTAAAATATCCCCAGATGTGCCAGCCATCTCCTCCCCCTCCAGTGATTCCTCCTGAGCAGAGCTGGAATTATCTCTGGCCCAGACTATTCCCGTGACCACCCAGCAGTCTCCCTCTGATTCCTCCCTGCCTGGGACTGCTCCACAGCGTAGCCCCACAGAGCCTCTGTGACTGAGTCAGCTCGCCCCAGCCCTCTGAGCATGATGGGAAAGGCAAGCCTGTTAGCTGCACCCCAGCCTGGGCCGGGCCCTGGCTGCATCTCCTGGCTCATTCCCCAGCCTCTCTCCACCTCTGCTCCTGTCACTCCAGCCACACTGGCCTCCTTGCTGGTTCGTGACCAGAGCATGTGTTCTTCTGCCTTAGAGCCTTTTTCACTTCAATTCATTCTTCCTGAAATGTCCTCCTCACTCTCTTCCCTCATGTTTCTGCTCAAGGGTTATTTGCTTTCGAGGTCGTTAAGTCTCAGAGCTAAGGCTTTCCAACCCCACACTCATTTCTCTTACATTTGATACTCTGTTCTCCACAGCACTCCCCTACTCAATTACATATGTTTCTTTGCTTGTTTATTAATTGGTTTTCCCCCACTAGAACAGAAGGTTCATGGGAACAGTTCTCTGTTTTCTTCTGTGTTGTATCGTTGATTCCTAGCTCAGAATCTGGCACATTGTAGGTTCTCAACAGATGTTTGTTATATGAATAAATCACAAGATAGTACCAAGTAAATACCATAAACTCTGCAATATGACTTCGAAATGTATGTCAGTTTATAATGTTTTTCTAATTTGCCTTTCATATTGCTTAGATAGTCTCAATAGAATGTGAAAAGGACAGAGGTCCTTGAGAATACTGTGAAGGGAAATTTTTACAGCTGAACTGAAACAACCTTTTCCTCTTCTCAGTATTTGGAGAGTGGAGTACACTGTATCTAGTTAACTTCAGCTCAGTTCATTTTAAAAATACATCCTCCCAATTAAACAGCCAACACATACTGGAGATAAATCCAATAGCTTTGTCCAATCTTGACAAAGTAAATTTAGAAAAGCACAATTAACAAACATGCCAACGACTGTGGCCTGCATAAAGCAGGTTGACCTGCTGGAAAGAGAACGTGCTTTGGGGATAGATGTGGGTTCAAATTTCACCCCAGCCACTCACTAATGATAGCCCTTGAATGATTTATTTAATTTTCTAAGCCCCACTGTCCTCAGATATAGGTATTTTTCTCTTATCAATTGGGGTAATTGAAGCCTGCTAGCTTGTCTGTATGTTTTTAATCATAACTGGCTTCAGCATTTCACCTAATCAAAAGAAAATATGTCCAGCCTCTCTCTGCTCTGGGTGATTCATTTTAATAACTGACCAGACTAAAGTGTTTTGACGTATAATTATTTTTCCCTTCTAAAGAGCTCTTTTGCAAAATCCCTCTCCTTTTAAATATAGATAATATTGTCCTACTGTGTATAATCCATATAACTGTTATTACACAAATACTTTGAAAATTTTATAAGGAAAACTTTAATTATAAATTGAGAATAAGGTAATTTAAAGGATATCTGACCCATTTTTATGGGTAATGAATATGCACCAAAATATGTCTGCTAAATATGGAAATACCAAGACATTTATTATAATGAAATACTTTCCCAGATAACATACAGCAAGATAATAAATGCTATGGATTACAGCCAGTGTGGAATCCTGCTGAAATTGTTAATCTTCTTTAAATTTTCCCTAAGAAAGACAGAGTGTCTTCACTTTGCACAGGATGGTAGTAACAGAAATGTGAGCCTATGAGATTGTGCCTCACTTGGGTGATTCCCCTCTGTAGAGAGAATCTGTGGACATGGTGCTGTGCAGACAGGGCTGCCTGCCTAGGTGCTGTCTAAAGCTGTAGATTCGGCAGCCAAACTCTGACTTCCAGCCCTGTCTTCATCGCCTGGCAGTATGCCCTTCCGGAACTTACTTGTTTCCCCTCAGTTCACTCATGTGTAAAACATGGGTAATAATAGTGCCTCCTCCGGTGCTGGTGTGGGATTTAAATGAATCATAAAGGAAAGCTTTTAGAACAGAGGTTGGCACCTTGTAACAATCTATAAATGTTAGTGATTTCCTTTATTCATGTTATTAGTGGCACCAATTCTCTATGGAGACACCTGGGTCGATGCAAAGATTGAATAGCAAGACACAGTACAGTCTTCTTTAATTAAAAAAAAAAAGACATAACATCTGTTCTCTGTCAAGAAGAGATCTGCCTTAGGAAGTAAGCTTCCTTAATCACAGTGTTTCCAGGTCTCCTTCACACGACCATAAAAGGCAGGTGCGAGTTGGTTGTTGAGCCTCAGCCACTTACTAGCTTTGCAATTTTTAATCTCTCCAACCCTCAGATTCTTCATTCATAAAATGGAGATAGTAACAGAACCAACCTTCCTGAGGTTTTAGTGAGCACTCAAAAATATTAATAAATATTCAGTTGATTTTTACCTATTACATACAAACTATCAAATGATTTTAAGAAGTATCTGTTTAAAATGCTAACATATCCAGCTATAGAATTGCAATGATTGAGTCTTTCGATGCTCTAATCTCTTTAATCTGTTCAATTGCTGTGAGCTACTGTCTTGTTTAACACGTCATCAACCCTGACATTGATTTTTTTTTTAATTAAACTATTGAGGTATAATATGCATATAGTCAGGCACACCCACTGTAAGTCTGAAATTCTGGAGTTTTACAGATACATAGAACCTCATAACCACCACTAAAATTAATACATAGAACTTTTTCATCATCCCCCAAATTCTCTTATGTTGCTTTAGAGAATATTTACCTCTCCACTGACATAGCCTAGCTGGCATCTGATCTGCTATCTTTTACTATGGTTTTGCTTGTTTTAAGATTTCAAATAAATTGAATCACACAGTATGTACTCTGGGGCATCTGGCCTCTCTCATTCAACATAAAGTTTTCGAGATTCATCCATGTTCTTATGGGTATCAGTAGTTCCTTCCTCTAAATCGCAGAGGAATTCTCTTATTATATAGATATACCAAAATTTGCCACAATTTATTCATCAGTTCATCTGATGTTATAGGCTGTTTCCTGTTTTGGCTTTCCAGAGGTCACTATGGACTTTCATGCACATATCTTTGTGTGTACATATATTTTCATATCTCTTGGATAAATGCCTAGGAGTAGAATTGTTGCTAAATGCATATTTAGCTTTTTAAGAAACCACTAGAATCTTTATTACTTGGAGAGGTTTTCAATTTGGCCCAAAACAATAAATGTTGATTTCATTATTGATAGCTGACTTGATAAAAGTAAGCTGCTGAAAAGTTTAGTTCTTATTATCAAAATAAGATAGATTTTTCCCTTCAAATTCCAAAACCAAATCCCTGTTTTAATAGAATATCCATTTTACAAAGTGAGTATGACTTTATGTGATAATTCCATGCATTTGAGTGGAATCTTATATTTTCATATATTTTATTCTTTCCTGCCTTCCAGTGCACTGAGAATAAATTATACTCACCATTAATAAAATATGTTCCATGGACAAAGGAATGACAGAACTGGTCTAATCCTCACTTTCCCATTTGCTCACCTAGGTCTCTTTCCCCTATCCTGACTGACACAGAGGGTAAATACAAATCTTGATAAAAGTTTTGGATAAAATAATTTGCATCCCACTCTGTCATCAGTGAAGACTTCTGCACTAGAGGTGTACTACTGGCTCTCCCAATGAAGAACTCATTCTAGGAAGATGGATTATATTGTACGGGCAGGAGTGCATTTGTTATACTGTTTACATTCTTCAGTGTTGAATAGACCACTGCCCCATAGCAGATAAGAAGCCACTTACAGCATTTCAGAATGTAGTTTAAAATTACTACTGTGTTGTTATTTAAAAAACACTGAAGCCAATTATTTTTCCACAGAATTATATTTTGCCTGAGCTTTTAGAGCCGGATGTTTTCTAGTTATACTGTTCTATTGTCATGTTTTTTTTTATCAAGTATATCATCATTAGTCTCATATATAGTCTTAAAATTATAAATTCTGCCACAGAATTCTTGAATAGTCTGCTAGCGTGATTGTACTTAAAAGGATTAATTATACAAATACAGTCATATAGTTGGTAATTAATGGATGATGTAAAGAAAATTAAAGAAGCAATATGCCCTCATATATAATAAGTAAAAACCATACTAGTGGGTTGCTGTGTTACTTCTCGATTTGCACATAAGCTATTTAGCAATAATTTGAAATAAAGTTCATTGGTGAGTAACATGGACTGCAGACTACTTTGGGCCAAGTTAGACTTAAGAGGAACTCCCCTTAAACATGTGCTGCACAGAATCCTCCCTTCTCCAAAAAGGTTCTAATCCCTAGGACCTATGACTGTTAGGTTATATGGCAAATGCAATTAAGGTTATAGACCTTAAAAGATGATCTTATATTATCCCAGTGGGTCTAAACTAATCATAACAGCACCTAAAAGCCAAGAACTTTCTCCTGCTTGAGTCAGACTAGCAGAAGGAAACACAGAGCGATGAGGCAGTGGCCAGATCAGAGAGATTCAAAAGAGGAAAACAACTACATCTACTGGTGCTGGCTGTCAGGATTAGGACAACAGTGAGCCAGGATATGCAGGAAGCCTCTAGAAGAGTGAGCTTCACCCGACAGCCAGTGAGGGCACGACCAGAATGAGCAGTCTCTTTCCTGGCGGACCGAAACCTGGAGTTCAGCTTCTTGTGAATAAGAGCATAGAAACCAGCCAAGCCCAGTGGAACTTCAGTATCAAGGACAGAAACTTACAGGATTGTGAGATAATAATGTTGTTATTACTGTCACTCAGTATAGGACTGAGTTCATAGACACACTAACAAGTATAATAATCCATGAACTACAATGACTTTCTGTTCTCTAAGGTGGCTATTGTTTGGTTTTTGCTTTTTATCATTTTCCAAATTGCCCATAAAAGCACTTTTCCCCCACAGAAAGCCATGCTTTTTAATGTAAAGTGGCTTTTTAAAGTCTCAATCAAAAAAAGGTTCAACATTCTGTTACAAAGCTAATTAATTTTCAATTTCATGAGTAAAAACATTAAGGAAGGCTTACAAAGAGATTTATTTATTTCAATGCCTTGTTTCCCTTCTTTTCTCTGGGGCAAAACCACCTCTACTTTAATTAGGTAAATCTTCCCCAGATTTTGACATTGGAGAATAAGTTCATATATCATAAGCTAACCCACTATGCTTCGAGATCATTTTACATTAAAGATGTGACAGTTCTCACACCTTCATTAACTCTCTTAGCAGCACTGATTACAATGGATGCTAAGTCCCTTACATACTTCATTTATTCTCCATGTCACCTCATCACACCATTAGAACTCATGACTATAATAAACACAAAACACACGTTCATTTATTTAACACACATTCTTGTTACTAGTCTCATAGCCATAATAATCTCTAGATGGGTTAAAAAATGTACTGATTGTGGTTACAAGGGCAGGAGCCATTGCTAATTTATGAGTGTCCCCAGTGCGGGCAGTCAGAACTCCATGTTTAAAACATAAAACATTTAAAACATTGAATCTCATGTTTTAGAACTTAACTATTTGTATTCAAAATGTCTATAATTATTTCATTAGCCAGTCATAATAAACAATGATTAATTCAATCTCAAAGGGGTTGGTTTAATATTTTCTTAATGGTAATGATTAAATTTTGGATGGATTCTAGCACAGCAGTGAAGTTTATGGAAGCCATTCTTTGTCACTTTTCTCAAAAATAACTAAGTAGCAGCGTGATAGCATAAAGACTTTCTAGAAATTAAGAGATCAGAGACTTAATCCTCACTAAACTGGAAAATGGCCAGATGGCACTAAGAAAGCCATTTCCTATTTCCAGATGCCAATTTGTCCATCTCTGATAATAAGAATTTAGACTGGGTTTCCCTGAGAGTCCATCCATATTTATGACTATCTGAATAAAGGCGTCTTACTAAAGTAGCTTCGGAAACTAGGGTTATATCTGTTAAATGTCTGGCCCAGATAGATTGTGAACTGACCATGGAAAATGGTGCTGTGGAAAAGCAAACCCTTATTATAAACGGTGTCTTTTTGTTCTCATTATCGTTTTAACATGGTGACCAGGCTTGGTAGACTCTGGAGATTATGAACCCTGCCGCAAAAACTCTAACATTTTTTGCCTTAGGTTGGATGAATAGTCAAGATGGCTTTCTTATTTTCATTTTATTTCTTTTTATTTATAAAATTAATTGGGATAGACTTAGTATGCTGTTAACATTCTCAATTTAATAAAAGTCAGTTGATAAATTACCCATTTTTTTAGGTCATCTGGAAGAAAAGGGATGAGTTCTTTATGACTATGATGCATATTTAAAACTATTTCAAATTTTTGTCAGTAAACATTTCAAAACCAATTTTGATTTGTTTTGACTATTTACCATTTGACAATCTAATTGGTAACCAATATTAATTTTTCTTTTTTTTTACCAGAAATAGCAGTTTTTAATTTCAAGATTTATTATCATTTAGTCAATTTTTCTTATCAAAGTATCATTGATATACAATGTTACGAAGATTTCACATGAACAACGCAGTGGTTCAACAGTCACCCATATTATCAAGTCCTCAACTGCCCCCATTGCAATCACTGTCCATTAGCATATTAAAGTGTAAGATGCTATAGTCATTACTTGTCTTCTCCGTGCTATACTGCATTCCCGTGACCTACCTATGTTGTGAATGAGAATTAAAATGCCCCTTAATCCCCTTCTCCCTCCCTCCACCCCGCCCCCCAACCACCCTCCCCAGCCCTTCCCCTTTGGTAACTGCTAGGTCCTTCTCAGTGTCTATGAGTCTACTGCTATTTTGTTCCATTTTGCTTTCTTTTTATATTCCACAAATGAGTGAAATAATTTTGTATTTGTCTTTCTCCACCTCATTCAGTCAATTTTTAAACTTCTTTTGAAAAGATGATTTTGGAAAATAAATATTTACATTTTTAGAAAAGCCTTTGAGGTAGAATTCATATACTATTAATCTGAATGTATTTAAATTCTGCAATGTGATCAAAATTGACATGTATATATGTAAAACCATCACAAAAAAATGTAGATACTCATATCCATTACACACCACAATTTCCTCCTGCCCCTTTATAATTTCTCCCTCCATACCTTCTTTGAACTGCACAAGACTCCCTCCCCATCTATAGGTAAAATAATATTTATGTCACTGTAGATTAGTTTGTATTTTTTAGAATTTTGTATATGGAATCATAGGGTATGTATATATCTTTTCTGGCTTTTTCCACTCACCAAATTATTTTGAGATTCATCTGTGGTGTTGTATATATCATTAGTTTAGTGCAGCTTGTTATTGCTAAGTAGTATTCCATTATATAAACACTTGCTGTTATATTTCCCATTTACTTGTTGAAATATATTTGTGTTGTTTACAGTTTTGAGGTATATTATGGGTTAAATTATGCACACACACACACACACCACCACCACCAAATTCATATGTTGAATTCCTAACCCCTACCTCAGAATGTGAATTTATTTGGAAATAGGATCATTGCAAATGTAATTAGTTAAGTTAAAAAGAGGTCATACTGGTATAGGGAGAGCCCAAATCCAGTATGACTGGTATCCTTATAAAAAGATAGACATTTACAGAAGAATGAAGGTGTAAAAACACAGGGAGAACATTGTCTACCATACAAGAAAGCCAACATTTCATGCCATCTGCAAAGACTGTTTCATTATCTTCCTTTCTGCCATTTATCTACTTAACTGTCTGTCTGTCCAAATACCCATATATCTCATACATCTATTAATTATGATTAGCTTTTAATTATGGGAGAGATACAAACACTATGACATGTATTTTCAGTTGTTTAAGAGAGAAGATGAATGGAAGGCAACATATGTTGGGGTTTTTGTTGTTTTTTAATATTTGAAGGCTTTATGGTTACTAATAATTTTCAGAAAATATATGGAGTACCCATCACTACATATTTTAGGCATTTCTTATTTGTGACTTGTTCCACTAGCTAGAATCTCCAGTCCGATGTTTAATAAAAAAGTGGAAAATTGACATCCTTGCCATGTTCCAAATCTTAAGAGGAAAATGCTTGATCTTCCACCATTAACTACATTTGCTGTAAATTTCCCTGTAGACTTTTACCAGGTTGAAAAATTTAGTAATAATCCTAGTTTGCTGAGGATATTTTATCATAAGTCAATGTTGAATATTGTCAAAGATTTATCTGTGGTTACAGAGCTCTGTAATGTATTTTTTTTAATGTTTAATTTTATTATGTCACTGTGGTAAATTCCATTGATTAAGATGGTAAGCCAATTTTGCATTCCAGGGATAATCCCATTTGGTCTTGATGCATTAGCTTTTCATATATTGTTCAGTTGGACAAAATTTTTGAGAGTGTTTTTATCTATGTTCACAAGGGATACTGATCTATAGTTTTCTTGCATGTCTTTGGTTCTGGAATCAGTAATAGTGTTCTCATAGAGTTAGTTGGGATGTATTCCCTCCTCTCCTGCAAGAGATTGTGTAGAATTGGTTCTATTTTTTGTTGTTGCTCTTAAATTTTTGATGGAATTCTGATAGTAAACAACCAAAGTTGGAGTTGTCTTTGTGTGAAAGAATTTAAAAACAAATATTAGTTAATAGATTTGGTGCTATGAGGCTTTTTTTTTCTTCCTGAGTAAACTTTGGTACTTTTCGTTTGTATGGTCAAATTTATTAGCCTATTGTTGGTCATAAAGTTATGCCATTATCCTTTAACTATCTGTTTGATAGCTAATGATGTCATCCCTGTCATTCTTGATATTGATGGTTTGTGCCTTTTCTCTCTCTCTCAATCTGTGCAACTAGAGGTTTACACATTTTTTTGTTCTACATAAAAGTGACATCTTTTGGTTTTGATGATCTACTCTATTTTTGCATTCATTATATATCTTTAACATGTCATTTTATAGTTTACTTATAATACAGTTCTGTTACATCTGTATCTGCAGTGTTGTGAAAAAATACAGAAATTCATAGTTACTAAATACTTTGTGAGTTAAATCCAGTTGTTTTAGAAGGTACTAATAGGAAATCTAGGCTTCCTGCACTTTTAAGAATTCTTTAAAGAGTTGCAGTTTTTAACCCAAAATATTCATGAAAATAAAACTAGAAAATATCTCAGTGAAAGCTATTTGAATGTTTTCCTTCATCCCCACAGAAGTAAAGTTACTTAATGAGTTAGATTATTGCCCTGAAGCATTAGTCATTTATAATTATGTCTTGCTTACAGAATTAAGGAATGGAAAGTTGTTTTTTTAATAATCCAGTGATGCAGTAATCTTTTCTTTTTTAATTAAAAATTAATTTGCCTCCTAATGAAGACAAATAAAACATCAAATCTAATTAAGATTGTGTGAAAGGTTGTGTTAGCCTCAGTTAAGAGGCCTAACAGGCAACAAACTTCATAAATACCAAAGCTCATCTTGTTCTTTTTCCTAGAAGGTCCTAGGGGTGAAAGCAGCTGCAGAACATTATTCCTCCTTTTGTTTTAATTGCCTTTAATAGATGAGCTAGAAAAAGCATTATAAATAATGCATCATAGTGCTCAGCATAAAGGCAAACAGAACAAATGTGCCAGGTGACAAGTTTATGGCAGTGTATCTTAATAACCAGGTTGTTTCTTGAATTGCATTTTATCTCTCTCTCTGTCATTCAGCTAGAAGAAAGGGAATTTCAAAACGGACAAGGAAACATGAACAATAGGAGAACTAAAAAGGCTCTAATGACAATTAGGAAACAATGACAAAAAGTCTAGGTGTGTCTAAGAGAAAGCAATTCAAGTGCCTTAAAAATGATGTACCTTTGGGATTTGGAAGACAAAGGAAGAATAGTGACGAGGGAATTAAAAGACTTCATTTCCACACATTTTCATTGCAACATCCACTAAATTTTAGGCACAGGTTGGGTTCTGAGATTGTGTGGTTGATTAAGTAATAGATCCAACCCTTAGGAATCCACGGTTTAGTAGAGAAGGTAGAGATGTAAAACAGATACCCTATGATCTTAAAAATACAAAGGTAAAAAGTGATTCACTGTGATCCTGGAACCCAGAGGATAAATGACTAACTGTCTTGGGGAATCAGAAATGTTTAACAAGAGAAATATAAACAAATTCTTAAAGAATAATTCCAAGCAAAGCATATTAGGCAGAGTGCACATACACAGAGATTATCTGATACCTTCATGGCAATTGGAGTGATATTTGCAAGGAGAGAATGGTAGATAATTAGTCTTGAAAGTGGTTTCTATTACCAGATTGCAGTAACACAAATGTCACAAAACAGAGGTTGCAACTATATGACAAAGAATACTACTCAAATTTTTCAAAGCTATAATATTAGATTAAATTATCCAATACTATCAAAACATTAAAATATATCCAAAAATTTTGAGAAATACACGTGTAGGGTTCTTTGTCTATGAAAAATTTTCTAAAATTTTACCTTCCCTAATTTTGGTGTATGTCCAGGTTCTTAATTCGATATACAACTATTGGCGGCATTGCTCATCATAGGAATAGGCAAAGAGTGTGGCCACAGCTGGTGTCTTGCACAGAAAGAAGTTTCCAATAATCATAAAAGATTTTAGCACACTTTATTTGAATCATATTTTAAAAACAATATGAATTTTTGAAACAGTTCAAGATTCCAGAAACAGGCACCATTCTGAAATACTAAAAACATGAAATACATTTAAATCATCTGTTTTTCTAAACAAGAGTAAGTTATTTACACACATATGATATCTTCACTGGAATAAAGATCAAAATTTTGGTGAAAAACTAGGATTTCTTTGCAAATGAGTTATAAAAATGAATCTAAATTCAAATAGACTTGGTCTTGCACTTTGTCATCAGCTTCTCTGGACATGACATGAAAACATATGGTTGAATCTGTTCAACTTTTAAATATCTTTGTTATCATAAGCTATGCAGAAAGAAGTTAAGATGTAGCTCTCTTTTATCCATCTCTCAGCGCTGATACTCAACTAGTGTATTGAATGCTCTTTTGGGAGTTAAATATGGATATATTTCTTTACTGGTTGTTAAATGCCCATCCCCAAGTCACAAAAGTTCCCACCTTCATGCTACCACATTCATTGGCCAATCTCTCAGGCCTCTAAAACTTCGCCATATTTCAACAGTTCAGTGTTTTGCGTGGCAGGAGAGCTCCATTACCCCACTTCGCTGGCTGTGCATGTCCTATACCAATGGTTAAATGTTCACACCTACATTTATACAATGAACATATTCCAAGTAAATGATATAACCATGCACTATACAAGGCACTTGGTATACACTGAATTAGGAAAAACCAAGAAACATTTTCCAGTCTTCATGAAACTCTAGTAGGAGTTCAAGCATTAAGCACATCACTATAAACTAGGTGCATAATTTAATAAGTACTAAAGGATGAAATACCAAAATACCATGAAAGAATAAAATGTTGATCACATTTATGTTTAGGGATATATTTTATCTCCTGGCAAGCAAGTTGTGCAATTCATTTGATTTCTCTTCGTTTTGAGCTTTTTCAGGAAGTAGGTACTGTATAGTGTTCTCCTCTATTACACAGAATACACTGAGTTTTCAGAGAATAATCTTCAAGCCATTTATTGCAAAATTTGAAAATAAGTCTTTACTCTTCTTTTTGTAAAGAAATACTATTTTAAGAAAAAATTTTCAGGGATAGATCCACTAATGATTCAACAAACTTGCAGCTACAGATGCGGCTTCAAAAGTGAGATAAGCCTTTTAGTTCAAGTCCACGTGAACAATATTATGCTGCAGAAAAATGATGAGCTTGTGTGGCTAAAATGCCATTTTGGAAGAGGACATTGGAGGAGCAACTTTGTAAAACTTTCTAGTGCTTCAGATTGTTGAGAGACACAAAGCATCATTAACTTGGCTGTAGACGGAAATCTTCTGATATTTGGATATCAGAGTACTTTCAAACATCACTCTGTCTCCGACAGCCTCAACATTGAAACACAGATTCATAATCGTTTTCTAGCTGATGAAGCCATTAACGAGAGAGACCTTGCCAGATCCGACCTCACTCACTTCAGGGCAAAGTAAGTGTTAGGACATAAATTCAACTCTGGATGTATTAGGGAATCCTGGTTTTCTTCGATGCCAGCCTGTCATTACATAACAGAGGCCACAGTAAATGCCCAGATCCCATTTTCTCTTACACGTCTTTGGGAGTCAGGAATTTCAGTACGACATTGCCATTCACACAAGGAGTCAAACTGGCTGGGTTTCCAGAACGATTTAGTCATTGTCACTTCAGAGATCTTCTAAGTTCAAAATTGTATTCATGCCAGATGGTAGCCTTGTCATTAAAATTTTCTTCAGGTTAGAATTAAAATGCACTTTCTTGTTTCATATATCCAATTAAGTTTTTTTTTCAGGAAGAACTATTAAATTTTACATGAAAAGCAATAAGAATTGATACGTTTTTAAATACATTTATGCACAAGACATTCTATATACAAGATACACATTTCCATTTCCAAATTGCTCATTACAATGTCTGTGTATGCCATCATGTCATTTTCAGTAAAGAACCATAGTTCCATCTGATCCTCATAAGGGTCCATGGCCCCAACATATTTAAAAACTGGTTTAAGAAATGATCTTTATGTCACATACCATTGCACTTGTGTCTATAAATACAACTGCTGAAAATTATTTACAAGGTGTTCCCAAATTTTATATACATTAGGCAAGTTAAATACAATTAAGTAAAACTATATATAGAGACAAAAGCTATTAAAGTCTGGATGCTCCCAATCTGCCATGAAAACCTATCCACGTCACATGGACAGCATGTCACGTCTTACGACAGGGACAGAAGCTATGGACAGACAGGTTTTTGTGTAGGAGTATTAGGATGAAGGGTTAGTAAATTTGAGGATGAAAGTGCCCTCACAGAATTGTCACTGATGATAAAGCTACTTATCATGAAAATATAGAGAAAATTATGGGCTTGGGCATTTGGAGGTTAGGTAGATATTCTTTTCTTTCAATGAATCCAACATGTCCAGTGAGACCTTGGGATGTGAATGGGTGTATGAGAACAAATGTAGCCCTGGTGCCGGCAGCCCAGGATGGGACTGGAGACTGTGGCAACTGACTTCTTTCTCTGTGGTGGGCTGAGTCAAGGGGAATCAGCAAAAAATATAAAAAAATAAAAAATCGGTATTTGCATAGATGTCAGCCAGAATGGAGCAAATCAGGCTGCCCCCTGTCAGCCCAAAACTTTGGCCTCTGTGTCTGTTATTTCAGCAAGAGGAACGACATGATTTGACTGCCCTCAGAAGGGAAAGAAGCTCGAGCCTATGCAATAGCCCTTATTCAGCATCTTAAGACACACCCAGAAAATAATATCCTGATTTCCTACTCAAAGCATAAATAGAGAGGAGCCAAAAATAGCACTTTAACTTAAGACAAAGCAGCTATTAAAGTGTTCCTATTTGCAGAGAGCTAGGCTTCCTAATACCGTCTGCCTAGACCCAGGCAGCCAACACGGTAGGCACCAGTGTCAGCAACTCCACCTTTCCAGCCGCACACTGGTCCCTGGGGGCCCCCGGGTTAATGCATGCTCTCTGAGGACAGCTCACCCTGAGAAAGAAGGGAAGGCAAAGGTGGCTCTGTGTGATGGGGTGTTCCTTTCAAAGTCACCACCTGGAATAGGAAATCCTCCCAAGAAAGTAGTGAATGAGAAGTGAAAACAGGCTGGAAGAGCTGAACAGTGGAAGAAAACATGCCACCACCACCCCACCCCTGCCCTACTGATAGGTCTTGTCTCGTAGACCCAGATCTTGGGAAGGGAATGGACTAAAACCAGAACAGGTGTTTCTCGCCAAGGAAATAACCCATTTACACAATTCAAAGTATTTTCCAGAAAGGCCCTTAGCAGGAATCACTGAGTTGAGCTTTGCTGTGTTAAACTAATTAAGCAAGGATGTCATTAAAGTGAGGTGGCTGTAATGCCCTGGGCAGCCTGCATAAGTAAACCAGAGCCTGTAAATGCCTCAGTGTCGTGAAATCAAAATGCTAAGGACAACCAGTCCCAGTCAGCTAGGCTTTAAACTACAGCCAACAAATAATGTCCTCACTGTACTTCTGCCTTTCCTCCATAGAAGTCTCCCAGCTCCTACTGGTGGAGTGTGCCTAACCACTTTCCATTTGGCACTGCCTGATTCCAATAGATTTTTGCTCAACTAAGCTCATAAAATTTTTAACATGCCTCCTTTATCTTTTAACAGCATTTAAGCTCTCAGTTGTATCTCTTTGCAGATGTGTGCAGGATTTAACCATGGAGGAAATGTATACGATCACTATTTATTAACTTGGGAGTATGTCCCGCCTTCCAGTGAGGGAGGGAGGGCAGACAGTCAGCCTTTCCATCCGTGCATATCTCAGTGCAAACCAAAGCAAACAGCGAGTGAAATATATGTGGTTCTCATTTGCTGCAGTTAATTTTTTCATTAAAATGATAGGTCCATTTGGTTTAATTGTTTTTCTAACTTGCCAAATCATTCTGAGACAGCCAGTATGGTAGCACAACACATCCAGCCCTATCATCAAGTATTACTGATTGGAAAACTGTTTTGGATATGGGAAATGAGCAGATTAAATAGTTTGCAGTGATGTTTTGTCAGAGCAAGGGGATTTCCTTGTACTGAAATGAGTGCTCTGGGGTTCATATGAAATGAGGATTAGGAATAAGCCTGTCAAAACCCAGGATATATTGTGCATACCTCTACTAGAGTGTAAGATAGCCTCACATGTCAATTCAATATACCATCTGTCAAACACCCTACTACATCAATTTATTTAATTAAAAGATAATTATCTTACCTCCCGTCTTTTCATATTTAACATTCACGTAACAGCAAGGACAATTTTTCAGATGTTTATTTAGGAAAACTCTGATGAAAGCCATTCCATTCCTTTCTCCTTTATTGCTCTTGAAAGTCTAATTTCCCCTAATGGAAATCAGTTTTTCCAATGACAGAAAAAAGTAATTAAATATATTCAATACATAGCTAACTTATCTCATTGCCAACCATCTAAATAGCTGGATAATTGCGTAAGGAGAACAACAATAAAACAGTGATATGAGTTACAGGCAATCAGGGCATATGATTCATCCCTCTGTACACAGCCTGGTAGTGGCTTTTATATGACCAGTATGGGCCTAACAACTCATGTTTATTGCCCTGTAAGTTGTGTCCTTCTCTGTCACACACTGACGCAAATATAGCTGAGACAGCCTCTAGTGAAGTGTGTGACAGGGTCATTTACCCCTGTTTGTCTGTACCAGGAAGTCAGAGACCAAGTGTTTGACAAATAAACCTCAAAGCATAACTCTGGCATTCTGCTTTAATTTTTAAGCTTCGTTTTCAAGGAAGATTTGCCATAGAGGGTTTTGCTTAAAGCAAGATCACTGCATATTTGTGCCATGCAATGAAAGGCTGCAGAAGAAACTGAGAATAGTTTGTGACTCTCAAAAGAAAGCTGGCTAGTTATACCGGGAGGCCTGTCAGTCACCAAGTTTCATAACGGGAGGGAGAACACCCCAAATTTGGAAGTGGCAAACCTGTTCTGAAATAGATATCCTCTGAAATGCCCCCACACAGAGGCTGTGGCTGTGCGGCTCACTAGCAGCCGGTGCACTTACTCGCTGAGGCCAGTGGGTACATATTCTCATGTTGGATTTGTCCTTATATGGGTGGTCACCTCTTGAAGGACCAGATTGAAAGTGTGTATTTTCTCTCCTCCAATAATGTACACCTACATTAACCACACCATTTACATAAAATGTCACTTCATTTACCATTGTGTGAGTCCAAAATATATGTAGACCTTAGCTGCAAATAGAAAAACTGATGTGAATTTTTTCTCAGGAAGATTGCTTTTTAGGATACTTACTGACAATTGTTTTTAACACTCCTACAGGCAATCCCCAGGGGTGCAGCATTCAGATGTGTACTTCCCAGATGCCCTCCTGAGGTAAGCAAGCCCTTCCTACTCTGGCCAGCACACAGGGAAGGAAGGGTGGCATTGTTTTAAGTACAAAATACATGATTTACTTTTAAGCAAATACTTTGAAAATGTTAGCATAATACTATCAGAAACAACTCTTTGCAGTACTTCTCACATCCTTTAGAACCTGATAGTATTTGCATGAGGCTATCGAGGGTCCAATTTATCTTCTTTTCTGGGACATGTCAGGTATATTCTCTCTTCTTAATTCTGCTCGGAAGTGTAAAAACTGAAAGAATGTTTCTCTACTAGTTTATACTGGCTCCCCCCTGCTGTACACTTGGAAAGGAATGACACTAAATGAGAACCCCAAACTTCACACCACTCAATGCTTTCTATAAGTTTCCTAATAATTTTTTTGGTTGTCATTTACTTCAAGCCTAACCCAAAAGGGGCAGAAAAAATAATATTTTTGCAATGGGTAAGGTACAAATACCAAGCTGTATGAGTAGGGAAAATTATTCCAAACCCAGGTGATGTTTGAGAGTGAGTGCCATGCTACTATAATTACAGGGGACAAGGGGCAAAATCTGGGGCTGTCTTGGACCTGACTATTAGTGTTAGAAAACCCCACGCTTTTGGACTTAATATTGCATGAATGGCTTTATTGTGGCCCTCGCTCCCTCCCCCTCTCCCCCATCTCCCCCTCTCTTCCCCTTTCCCCATCTCCCTCTCTCTTCCATCCCACCTTCCCTTCTGCCCCCTCGCCCCCTCCCCCACACTCAGTCCTGCTAGGTTTCATCCTTGCTTTAGGGCTCCATCTGTGGCCCTCATAAGCTCTGCTTCTTATTGCCTGACTTTATTCCTCAGAGAGACAAAATTGTTACCAACAACATCTAATCTTCTCAGCTTACAAAGACAGCTACTCTTTCCTCAAAGCCTATGTCACCATCCCAGGAAGGACTAATAGGTCCACTTGGACCACCCAGGGAGGCAGCGGTTTGGTTCTGATCACCACTGTAGGGCAAGGCCAGTTGCATAACTGGTGACCATGTGAAGGCCACAAAGGAGGCAATTCCAGGCAAGTGTGAGATTACACACTCATTTTTTTAAATCTATATAAGTAGGAAGTTATATAGATGGGACTTAAACCTAACTTCTGACAATAATATCTTTGCTCTTTTTAATATACCATCCTGCCTGTTCTATGTATAAAGATAATAAATGATGACAAGTTTTAGGCAACACCTTTTTTAATAGATTTCAGTTTGTTCTGATTCTAGTCATTTTACTAATGTTCTCATTATGCTCTTTGACAGTGAGGTATTGTTTATTAAGACTCTGGGTTTTGTTAGCAACTGGACTGTGGAAAACCACAGGATATGATTGCTTTGGGGATATTAGGGGAGCATTGTGTATTTTTCTTAGTTCTTGTCCCCACCGTAACAAGGAATTGAAGGGCAGAGATACTGTAGTGAAATCTGTCCGAGTCACAGCACCAAATATATTGGGGGAGCATTGTGTATTTTCCTTGGTTTTTGTCCCCACGACAACTAAGACACAGTAGTGAAGCAGAGTAAAATTTTATTTAAAGTTATGTACTTAAAGAGAGAAAAAGTGTGGGGTGATGTCAGGGAGAAAAGGCACCATGAAAGGTTTAAGTTTTATTTAAAGAGAGAAAGTGCACACTCGGAGAAAGGGGAATGCGAGCCACCTCATAGAAGAAGCACTGAAAGATTGGGAAAGTTTTATTAAAGTTACACACTTAGAAAGTGCAGAAGACCTCAGAGAAAGGAGGGCCCAAGGGTTTGGGGTCGGGGTTTTATAGGCGGTTGAGGATTTTCAGGAAAGTAAAAAAGGGTTCACAGAATGTTCATCTTTGATAAGATATTGTTTCTTCTTTTCACTTAATACAAGAAATTTTCTGCTTTGATTCCTTTCCCAGGTTCTCTCTGATATTTGATTAAAATGCAATCTTAGCTTTAAGATAGAATTCTTGCCGAGTAAGCTGGGCCTTTGAGCAGGCTAAAGTAAATCTTACAATGTTATGTTCTAATTGACACAGTGAAAACATAGGCTATGCTGAGATACTTTTCTTTATCTGGGGAGTATTCAACATTCCAGGTCACATTGCTCCTGGCCTTCTGACCTTTCTATTTTTAACTGGTTAACTCTTTGAGTACCTTCTAGTGGGCTTTACTGGCCTTACTCTCTTTCCACCCTGCTTTTATCTATTTTTCTGCCTAACAGGGGCAGTGAGCATTGTTTTCCAGGTATGGACTATGAACCAGAAATTCCAATTTGTTCACTGTTAAGAGGAAATCTCTAAAAACAAAATAAAAACTTGCAGTTCTTCTTCCCCACCCCCACCATCTCACTGAAACCAGTTTTTCTTTCCTTGTATCCTGGGTTAACTTTTCCTCCCAGGCCCTCCATACACTGAATACCTCTTCTAATGGTTATTTGTACCTAAACACAAGACTCCTTGAGAAAAAGTTAACCTTGGATAAAAGAAATTTCTAAATCAGTGGTCAAGGAATTTTGGAACACAGAAACCTTTGGCAATGTCCTTTATGAAATATAATGCAGGCAATTTTTTCTTCTGCTGACTTTGGAAAACAATTACTTTCATACATGTTTACATCAGATTGTATATGTTTTTAACACCTCTACCACTTGTTTTACCTATTAGTCAGATCTAGTTGGAGGTTCTTTTTTGAAAAGCCATTGTATTCGTTTGCACTATACTTGGTAGGGCTTAATGCTGATGAGCCTGTTTCCCGTATGCACAACAAGAAATTCTTCATAGAGTCATCAACAAGCACAGGCTGTATATACATTCTCTTCCAGTGCTTTAGATCTGCATTAAAGAGCAGCCCTGGCCACATATGTACCCAGGCTGTCCAATGGACATTCCCACAGCTAGCAATACTTCAACTGTTCTGGAGAACATTACTAGAAAGTTCTCTTGTCTTTCCTAGGAGTACATTACAATGGTTTATCATATAGAAATAGGAAAGAATAACACTAATACGAAATACTGTGTGTTTATAATCATTTGAAATATGTGAGTAGTTTTCTCAGATTAGCATAAACTCTGCTAATATATAGGTAGACATCAATTTCAAGTATGTTAAAATTCAACACATATAGTATTTCAGCTTCTTGGGTGATTATTAACTTATCTATATGACATACGATATGCAGGACATGTCCTGCCTATTCCACACTTAATTGCAGTAATTATATCATTTAAGTTTAACTATGGTTACTCAAGCTCTGAACACTATAATAAAAACTTCAACTTCCATGGTGATTTAAATTTTTTCAGTGTTTTTAATATACACATCAGGAAAAAAATCAGCAATTATTTTTTAAGGAGATTTTGGGTGATGTTACTCATTCTTTCTTTCTTTGAAATGATCACAATGTAATGAAAACATTGGCTATCAGGAAGTCCTTGACTTAAAAGAGGTTCTCAGTAGTCAAAGTCTGTTGTAGGACAGTCATAGCTAGATTCTAATTCTCCTGAAATCAGTGAAGACTCCCTTCTCTAGAGACCCCAGCCCTCCCTCCAGACCCTTCCTCTGTAAGCTTGGTTTTAGAGGCATTGGACCACTGACTATCTTCTGCAAAGCTTGGCTTGTGTTTTGCTCACTGCAAATTTGGGGCAGCAGAATTGTATTATCAGAATATCTCTTGCACTGAATCAAAAGCATCTTTGGGTGTTTAGCAACTCCAGTCTATAAACAAAACAGAGTTTGAATGTTTTAGGTTTATTAAAGTACTTTGTAAACTGTAAATGATTCTATAAATAATATTAATTATTCTAATTCTTAACTGTCCTCTGAACTTGGAAAACATTGACACTTACATGTCATATATAATGTGACTACCACACTGTATTTAATTTTTCTTGTTAAGAATGAGATATTCAGTAATATTTAGTTTGTCTAACTGTATCATATAAAGATGGGAAGCAATTTAGGGAAATAAATTAGAAAAACACCAGAAATATTATCATTATTCCATTATATAATTATAAAATATTATGAATATTATGATTATTTGGTGATAAGTCAGTTTTAGCAATGATTAGAAATATAACTGAAATCATTATCAAAATAACACTATAGTGCTTTTCTAGAATGACTCTCACGGATTATTTGACATGTAATCTTTGACATATTCAACAAACAAATACTTATGTATACATGTATATATCATATATAATATATCATAATATATACAATAATACCCAATATTTTCTGCCAGGCATTGTAGAAAAGGGAAATGGACTAGGTGACATACTTCCTGCCATGAAAGAACACTCTTCTTAGGAAGACAGGACAAACAGAAAATAGCTTGCAAATGACACTTGGGAACGTATACCTGATTGTGTTACGTATCTTCAAATTGGTTAAGGCTGCATCTTAAAGGACTTAGCAGACAGCTGTAGTATTTGCAAGAGAAGTGAATATTCCAGATGAATGTTATTTTGATCAGGGAAAGAAGGTACATTAAGGGCTCCATCTATCCTGCCACAAAGACTACTGCTAGAATTATTCTCATTTTAGAATTAACATTTCTCACACCTATAGCACAAACTAAACCAAAAATATCCTTCACTGAAAGAGAGATTCTTATCCAATAATTATCTTCATTTACTGGCTTGTGAAATTTTGACCTATAAAACAAATTTTGTGTAATGATTGTGAAAATGGTTAAAATTAACTCTTTCCCGTGTTTGTAGTAATTGAATGTCTCTAAAGGAAAGTGGAAATTATGATCAGAAGGTAGTCTAACTTTATACTGTGTATTTTTCAACACATTCCAAGTTATGTTTCTTTGAGTATAAAGAAAGAGTTAAGAATTCCTAGAAATTAGCTGGCAAATATATGGAGACACTTTTAGATTATTTATTTCTGAAGTGGGGACAGTTGAATAAATAATGGATTTAAGGCAACAAATTTACCCTCTCTGACATAGCCAAAGAATATGTATTTAGATCCATAGACTAGTGAGAGAGAGAATGCAAATGAAGATTTGACTTTATCGGAACAATAAAAGAACTGTTATTTTTATCAAACTTTGAAAGTTCCAAAAGACATTTAGTATTGATCTTCTGTTTAGTATCAACTCTTCTATGAAGCATCTGAGTACAAACACTTCAATTATGTTTATTCCTGACAATGTGTGATCATAAACAAAGTTCTAGTGTTGTTTCTTCTGTCAGGCATGTCAATTTTCAGGTATACTGTTAATTTGAAGTAAGTAATGATAAAAAAAAAACCACAAAGTATAAATTATTCTACTCACATGGTGGTGTTAGATATTTCCTATTTGTTTAAAAATTTAGTAAGAAACAATCTGACAAACCCCATTAACCCCTGCTTAGTGTCTAAAGAGATTCATTTTAATCAACTGCAAGTTAGTCAAATTTCCTACTATATGACTGACAATCTCTGTAAAGAGAGAGAAGACTGACAAATGTGTTTTATTTGCTACTATATTCCTTGAAGTTCCTACAACATAGTAAATGCTAGATTAATATTTGTTGATTGATTATAGGTGATTGAATGATTAGCCAGAGTTGATGCAAGCAACACACACCCTGTGCTGTCCTTTGCCTTTCTCACCTCTTATTGTAGGGCTGGGGGAGGACTCTGTGTGAACATGCTTCACCTTATGACTCTTTCTAAATGAAAATTTGCCCACATCTACAGTCGTCCTTCATTCCTTTCACACCAGGACACAAATGTGTTTGTTTTAAATTTAAATTTAAATGTGTTTAAATTTAAACACAAATTTGTTTAAATCCAGTTCCTCCAGCAGCATTATTAGTCCCACCTCCTCCTGTCTCCAGGGCCAGGCAGAACTGCCCAGTGCCCTGCTTATTCCTGTTGTTTTGCTCCCTCTACTGAATTCATTCTTTAACTTATGGACGTGCCTCTCCTTTGTCCCAGTATTTCCATCTAAATAAGCCCCATTTCTGCCTGTGCACCCCACCTTCCCTAGAGTTGTCTACTTTGTGATGGTTCACTTCCCTACCTCTCTTTCTTTATTCAGAAAATACAGTCAGGATTTTACACTCACTGTCCATTGGAAGGTGTTCTCCCCGAGTCATTGAAAAATTGCAGAGTTTCAAAATGAATAGGTATGTGCTTGCCCATATATCATTGCTTCGTGCTAATTGTAAAACATTCATTGTCCTCTCAAAACCCACCTTGTCGTTATCACATTCCCTCCAGTTCTCTGGCCAGTTTTTCTCTGTGAAGAGCTTTTGCCATTTACTTGTCAAGCATGTGGGTGCCCTTACACCCCCGTTACTCCTCATACCCCTGTGTCTCACGAGTCTCTCCCTAATCCTCCATTACCTTCCTTCTGTGTGCCCTCCGGGGTGGCCTCGTCCACTCTCATAACTCAACTACCTCCTGTGTGCCAACGAAACTCAACGTTCTTCCCCAACAGTTTCCTCATAAACACTAAGATGGCTGTTTAATCTCCAAACCTCATGTTCACCCTTAGGCAAGAAGTAGAAGGGAAAAGGCTGGTATATAATTTGTCCTCATTTGAGGCTAGAATCACACCACATGACTACGCCTTTTGTCAGAGGAGACCTGAATGTGCAGTTATTGGCTGAGAAGCCATTGCTCAGCGACAGTACTATC
>JAVSCE010004110.1:0-142711 GCA_032199065.1 Smutsia gigantea | reverse complement strand
CCACCCTGTCTGCTCTGGAATGTGCCACGCCCTCCGGCACAAACTGAGCTGGTGACAGAATGATGCAGTCTCTCCCTGCCCCCGCCCCCGGCACCTCTCCACCCCCATCTGTGTGGGATCCCACAGGCAAAATTCATCTGAGTCGCCTGCTTGGTGGGAAGCTGCTTCTGCATTTCCTCAGCTTCCCCGCAGCCTCCAAGTGTGCGCTCAGGAAAGGGCGGATTCTCCAGGCCCGCTGCTGCCAATCCAGAGCCACCTCCCAAACACACTACTCCCAAGCACGGAGGGCAGGCAGCACTTCTCCCCTTGCACACGCACGCACACACACCAGCACACTCGTGCCTCACCCCAGAGAGAATTCAGTCCGACAGAATTATCATGCTCCCCTTCTGAGCAAAGGTCCAACAAACCTCAGAGGACTCTCCTACGGCAACGAGCCCTGCCCACCTGCCACCTCCTGCCCTGTGCCTTGCAAACTGTCAGAGCCACGCATGTCCGCCGACAGGGCTGTTCCAGTATACCCTCCTTCTGCCAGGCTTCCCAGAAAGGTTCAGGACACCCTTCCACCCTCTGGCAGACAATGCCCATACACATCCCTGCTCTATTTTGCAGGGGCCATAATTACCGTCTGAGCATTCTTCATAATACCAGTCTAGTTCATAATAATCCGCTTCGATAAATTTCTGCATAGTCAGTATTCTTGCAGACTTCACAGCGCCATCAGCATCAAGTCAAACGCTGCCGTGCCTCCCTGCCCTTCCAGAACACTGGGCAGGAGGGCATCCCAAAACACACCAGAATTAAGCTGTACATTCTTACTGACAGTCTGGAGCCAGATCAGAAAAGGGGCTGCGGAAAGAAAAATTCTGCAGGGTTGGGGGTGGGAAGGGTAGCAGGAGCAGAAAGGGCAGCGATTTGCAGAGCTGTCAGAGAGCCTGGCAGCGCAGCTAATAAAGCAGCCCGGCCAGCAGCCCTGAATGGGAGTAGCCGGAATCATCCTATCCAGAAGCGTGGAGGGTGACGTCAGGGACACACACCACCACCCGGAGGTCTCACTCGGGCCTCACCTCCCACTCACCGCTCCTCTTTCAATCTAACAGTTGCCATAGAAACTGGCTGGCTCTGAAAAATGATGCAGAGATGGAGGAAATGTCTTTCAAGGATGCTGGGAGCAGGGGCTGGGAGGTGCCATGCAGGGAGAAAGGGGCGTGCAGACGATGGGGGGCACCACCATCACCTGCATCAAATGTCAGGACAAATTCACTTGACTCTGGGCTACTACAGAGTCTGCATTTGAAAAATGCCACCTTTTAAAATTTGCAACCATTAGCTTTGGTTTTATTCCCTCAGCCTGATTTAAGACATTAAACACCTTTTTTTAAACATTTTTGCCACCACCTAAAGGAAATGGAAGTTACTCAGAAAATGGACATATTCTTAGTTACAGTACTGCTCTCTGCTCATGCCTTTGCTTAAACTTCTGGGAAAACAGCCTGCAACATGCAAACAGAGGAGAACGCCATTACAAAGGCCCGTACAATATGATACACTGTTTCATGGACATTCACGTGTGTAATCAAAGTATAAAAATGTATGACAAAAGGAAATAGCCCACCTTCAGGAAGGTGGCTGCCTCCAGGAAAGGAGTGAGGGGATGGGGCTTTGTCCTTATAAATGCATCTATAATATTTTATTTTCTAAAATAACAAAATGGAGTTAACATTTATCAGTTCTGAGTGTTTTGGCATGTTTGAAACATTCAATAAAACGAGTCATGGATGATTAGACAGAGTTTACACCTATTATAGGTTAAACTCCATCCCCAAAAGCATGGTTTTTCAACCTCAGTTCTAAAGACATTTAGGGTCAGATCATTCTTTGCTGTGGGGCTGTCCTGGGCACGGCAGTGTATTTAGCAGCATCTGAGCCCTACCTACATAGATGCCAGAAGCAGCACCCTCTCTCCCTGAAGATGTGACTAACCAGAATGTCTCTGAATGCAGCCAAATGTCCCCTGGGGCAAAATCTCCCCTGACTAACCGCTACCCTAAAGCAAAGCTACCTACAGAACCTCCCCGGCCCGCGGGATGGGCGCTGTGACTATCTTCCATGTAAACAACAGCGGGACGGCCTTGGTGCAGTTTTCCCTTAATTTTCTACTCAAGACTATACAATGTGCAAGTGAGTAATAGTAAAAGGCCCCTTTTTCACTCCGGGTAAAGAGGGCCCGCTTCTTTCCTTCCATAGTGACCACACAGGGATAGTTTCCCTTTATTCTTCCAATGGCATATGCTGCCTTCAGTTAATAAACTTGGAGGAAAAGGTATCCCTCCAGGGCAGGACTTCCTAAGCTTTCAGGTGCATGAATCACCTGCAGCTTTTACCAAAATGCACAGTCTAATATAGCATGTCACCAGCTGGGCCCGAGAGTCTGCATTTCTAACAAGCTCCCACATGATGGCAATGCTGCTGGCCCCCCACCCACACTTTGGTGAGGCTCTCCAGCAGGATGGATGGAGTGTGGTGGGTGGAATTTTATACATATATATATACATATATGGTGTGTGTGTGTGTATCTCTTTGAGTAGAAAATAGAAAATTGAGAGGAAAACTATATATATATATATATACATGCACACAATTACCTCATACACAGAATCTTGGGCAGAATCTACACTGTACGTCAATCTATCATAACCTTCCTAAATCGTTAGAAGATGAGCCTTTAATGCTGTGTTGAGGTCCCTATAGTTGGCTTCTTATACTCCACCTGTGTCCCAGAAGTCTCTCCCACCTCTGGGGTGCCCCCTCCTCTCTTCACCAGCCTGGTCTCTTTACCAGGCTATGCTTGCACACCAATGCAGGATGCTTCAAGTGGAACTTCCCACTTGCCAGGTGGCTGATGGAGCCCATCTGCTCCAACCTTTACACTGTGAAAGCACATGCTGCCCCTTGTGGAATGTGCGGTTCCTGGCCCTTTAGGGCCATCAAATAGCAGAACCTGCCCAAAACTCAAAAGAAGAAAGAAAATTAAAAACAGCTGGTAGTAGACTTCTGAGAAGATGGCGGCGTGAGCAGGGTGGCAGAAATCTCCTCCCAAAACCATATATATTTATGAAAATACAGCAAATACAACTATTCCTAAAAGAGAGACCACAATATACAGGACAGCGCACAGCCTGCAGCTATACCTCAGAGGACGCGGCACTCCGCGAGGCAGGTAAGATACGGAGCCACGACCCAGCCAAACCCGAGCACTCCCCCACCCCAGCACACCAGCGGGAGGAAAAGAATCAGAGTGGGGGAGGGAGTGGAGGTACAGGCCTGCCAAATAACCAGCCCTGGTGATCTGCACAGGGAGCACTGACACACGACACGTGGTGTGTCGGAGATTAGAGAAATAGAAGTGCAGGATCTGAGATGGAGAACGCACGTGGGTCCCCTCAGCCGGCTCCTCGGGACAAAAGAAAAGCGGGCACATTTTTTAAAAGTCTTAAAGAGACAGGGGCCCAACAGGGGAAGAAAATCGTCCCAGTGCACTCAGCCCGGCAGGCTGGGAGTCTTGGGGAATTTCAGACCCCTTGGCTGGCAGCCGGGCAAAGCAGCTGCGATGAGGCTTCCCACAGAAATCAGCAGCCTGCCATTCGTTCCCTCCCTGGCTGGCGCCACAGACTCCCAGCGGGCGCACAGCTAAGCGGGAAGAGCCCCAGAACCAGGTCTAGGCTGAGGGGGACCCTGCACACAGGCAGTTCAGGGGATTTTTCCCAGAGACTGCCTCCCGGTGTGCAGGAAAACAGCTCAGGCCCAGAAGAAGGGCAAGGAGAACAACAAGCAGGAAGGGACTTTGTTCTCCCAGCTGACACACGTGGCACCTACCAGCAACCACTTCTATCGCCATGAAAAGACAGAGGAATATGGTCCAGACTAAGATCGGCCACACAACTCCTGAGAGGGAGCCTGATGAGATGGACATGCACAATCTCCCTGAAAAAGAATTCAGAATAAAAGTCATAGCCATGCTGATGGATCTACAGAAAAATATGCAAGAGCTAAGGGAGGAAGTGAGGGAAGTCAGGAAAGACAATGCAGAAATGAGACAAGCGATCGACGGGCTTAGCAGCAGACTAGATGAGATGCAAGACACTGTTAATGGAATAGAAATCACAGAACAGAAATACAGAGAAGCTGGGGCAGAGAGAGATGAAAGGATCTCTAGGAATGAAAGAATATTAAGAGAGCTGTGTGACCAATCCAAACAGAACACTATTCGCATTATAGGAGTACCAGAAGAAAAAGAGAGAGATAAAGGGATAGAAAGTGTCTTTGAAGAAAGAATTGCTGAAAACTTCCCCAAGCTGGGGAAGGAAATAGTCTCTCAGACCATGGAAACCCACAGATCTCCCAGCACAAGGGACCCAAGGAAGACAACACCAAGACACATAATAATTAAAATGGCAAAGATCAAAGATAAGGACAGAGTATTAAAGACAGCCAGAGAGAGAAAAAAGATCACCTACAAAGGAAACCCCATCAGACTATGATAAGACTTCTCAACAGAAACCTTACAGGCCAGAAGAGAATGGCACGATATATTTAACATAATGAAACAGAAGGGTGTCAAACCAAGAATATTGTATCCACCACGATTATCATTTAAATTTGACGGAGGGATTAAACAATTTCCAGACAAGCGAAAGGAGAGGGAGGTTGCCTCCCATAAACCACATCTATAGGATGTCTTAAAGGGACTGCTCTAGATGGAAGCACTCCAAAGGCTAAAAAGACGCCACCAGAGGAAATAAAATCATAGCAAAGAGAGCAGACCATCCAAATACTAACTAAAGGCAAAGAATAAAACACCTAGTACATAAAGAATGGAGGAGGAAGAATAAGGAGGGAGGAAATAAAGAAATATCAGACTGTTTACATCAACTTAACAAGAAAGTAAAGTTAGATTGCTAGATAGTAAAGAAACTACCCTTGAAACTTTGGTAACCACGAATCTAAAGCCAGCAATGGCAATAGGTACATATCTATGGATAATCACCCTAAATGTAAATGGACTGAATGCACCAATCAAAAGACACAGAGTAACAGAATGGATAAAAAAAGCAAGACACATCTATATGCTGCTTACAAGAGACTCACCTCAAACCCAAAGATATACACAGAGTAAAGATGAAGGGGTGGAAAAAGATATTTCATGCAAACAACAGGGAGAAAAAAGTAGGTGTTGCAGTACTTGTATCAGACAAAATAGACATCAAAACGAAGTACAAAGAGATAAACAAAGACATAATGATAAAGGGGTCAGTCCAACAAGAGGATATAACCATTTTAAATATATATGCACCCAACACAGGAGCGCCGACATATGTGAAACAAATACTAACAGAATTAAAGGAGGAAATAGAAAGCAACGCATTCATTTTAGGAGACTTCAACACACCACTCACTCCAAAGGACAGATCAACCAGACAGAAAATAAGTAAAGACACAGAGGCACTGAACAACACACTAGCACAGACGGACCTAACAGACATCTACAGAACTCTACACCGAAAAGCAGCAGGATACACATTCTTCTCAAGTGCACATGGAACATTTTCCAGAATAGACCACATACTAGGCCACAAAAAAAAATCTCAGTAAATTCAAAAATACTGAAATTCTACCAACCAACTTCTCAAATCACAAATGTGTAAACCCAGAAATAAGTTGTTCAAAGAAAAAACAAGGCTCAGAAATACATGGAGGCTTAATAACATGCTCCTAAATTATCAATGGATAAATGACCAAATTCAAGAGAGACCAAACAATATATGGTGACAAATGACAACAACACAAAGCCCCAACTTCTGTGGGACGCAGCAAAGGCAGTTCTAAGAGGAAAGAATATTGCAGTCCAGGCCTATTTAAAGAAGGAAGATCAATTCCAAATGAATAGTCCAAACACACAATTACTGAAATTGGAAAAAGAAAAACAAATGAGGCCCAAAGTCACCAGAAGGAGGGACATAATAAAGATCAGAGAAGAAATAAATAAAATTGAGTAGAATAAAACAATAGAAAAAAATCATGAAACCAAGAGCTGGTTCTTTGAAAAAATAAACAAAATAGATAAACCTGTAGCCAGACTCATTAAGAGAAAAAGAGAATCTACACACATAAACAGAATCAGAAATGAGAAAGGAAAAATAACGACAGACCCCACAGAAATACAAAGAATTATAAGAGAATATTATGAGAATCTATATGCTAACAAGGGGGAAAACCTAGAAGAAATAGACAACTTCTTAGAAAAATACAACCTTCCAAGACTGACCAAGCAAGAAACAGAAAACCTAAACAGACCAATCACCAGCAATAAAATTGAATCAGTAATCAAAACACTACCCAAGAACAAAACCCCCAGGACAGATGGATTCACCTCTGAATTCTACCAGACATATAGAGAAGAAATAACACCCATTCTCCTTAAAGTTTTCCAAAAAATAGAAGAGGAGGGAATACTTCCAAACTCATTGTATAAAGCCAGCATCATTCTAAAACCAAAACCTGGCAAATCCATGACAAAAAAAGAAAATTACAGACCAATATCCCTGATAAACATAGATGCAAAAATACTCAACAAAATATTAGTAAACCGGATTCAAAAATACTTCAACAGGATCATACACCATGATCAAGTGGGATTCATCTCAGGGATGCAAGGATGGTACAACATTCGAAAATCCATCAACATCATCCACCACATCAACAAAAAGAACAAAAACCACATGATCATCTCCATAGATGCTGAAAAAGCATTTGACAAAATTCAACCCCATTCATGATAAAACTCTCAACAAAATGGTATAGAGGGCAAGTACCTCAACATCATAAAGGCCATATATGACAAACCCACAGTCAACATCATACTTAGCAGTGAGAAGCTGAAAGCTTTTCATCTAAGATCAGGAACAAGACAGGGATGCCCACTTTCTCCTCTGCTATTTAACAGAGTACTGGAGGTCGTAGCCATGGCAATCAGACAAAACAAAGAAATACAAGGTATCCAGATTGGTAAAGAAGAAGTCAAATTGTCATTATTTGCAGATGATATCATATTGCACTTAAAAAACCCTAAAGACTCGACTCCAGAACTACTAGAACTAATATCTGAATTCAGCAAAGTTGCACGATACAAAATTAACACACAGAAATCTGTTGCTTTCCTATATACTAGCAATGAGCTAATCAGGAAAACAATTCCATTCACAATTCCATCAAAAAGAATAAAATACCTAGGAATAAATGTAACAAAGGAAGTGAAAGACCTATACCCTTAAAACTATAAGACACTCCTAAGAGAAATTAGAGAGGACACTAACAAATGGAAATTCATCCCATGCTCTTGGCTAGGAAGAATAAATATTGTCAAAATGGCTATACTACCCAAAGCAATCTACAGATTCAACGCAATCCCTATCAAAATACCAACAGCATTCTTCAATGAACTAGAAGAAATAGTTCTAAAATTCATATGGAACCACAAAAGACCCCGAATAGCCAAAGTAATCCTGAGAAGGAAGAATAAAACAGGGGGAATTATGCTCCCTTACTTCAAGCTCTACTACAAAGCTGCAGTAATCAAGACAATTTGGTATTGGCACAAGAACAGCCCCACAGACAAGTGGAAAAGAATAGAAAATCCAAACATTAACCCAAACATATATGGTCAATTAATATACGATAAAGGAGCCTTGGATATACAATGGGGAGATGACAGCCTCTTCAGCAGCTGGTGTTGGAAAAACTGGACAGCTACATGTAAGAGAATGAAACTGGACTACTTTCTAACCCCACACACAAAAGTAAACTCAAAATGGATCAAAGACCTGAATGTAAGTCATGTAACCATAAAACTCTTAGAAAAACACATAGGCACAAATCTCTTGTACATAAACATGAGTGACTTCTTCATGAACATATCTCCCTGGGCAAGGGAAACAAAAGCAAAAATGAACAAATGGGACTATATCAAGCTGAAAAGTTTCTGTACAGCAAAGGACACCATCAGTAGAACAAAAAGACATCCTACAGTATGGGAGAATATATTCATAAATGTCATATCCGATAACGATTGACATCCAAAATATATAAAGAACTCACGCACCTTAACAAACAAAAAGTAAATAATCCAGTTAAGAAATGGGCAGAGGACATGAATAGACACTTCTCCAAAGAAGAAATTCAGATGGCCAACAGGCACATGAAAAGATGCTCCACATGGCTAATCATCAGAGAAATGCAGATTAAAACCACAATGAGGTATCACCTCACATCAGTGAGGATGGCCAACATCCAAAACACAAACAACAACAAATGTTGGCAAGGATGTGGAGAAAAGGGAACCCTCCTACACTGCTGGTGGGAATGCAAATTAGTTCAACCATTGTGGAAAGCAGTATGGAGGTTCCTCAAAAAACTCAAAATAGAAATACCATTTGACCCAGGAATCCCACTCCTAGGAATTTATGCTAAGAATGCAGCAGCCCAGTTTCAAAAAGACATATGCACCCCTATGTTTCTCACAGCACTATTTACAATAGCCAAGAAATGGAAGCAACCTAAGTGTCCATCAGTAGATGAATGGATAAAGAAGATGTGATACATATACACCGTGGAATATTATTCAGCCATAAGAAGAAAACAAATCCTACCATTTGCAACAACACGGACGGAGCTAGAAGGTATTATGCTCAGTGAAATAAGCCAAGCCAAAAAAGACAAGTATCAAATGATTTCACTCATATGAGGAGCATAAGAGCAAAGAAAAAAACAGCAGCAGACTCACAGAACCCAAGAATGGACTAATAGTTACCAAAGTGAAAAGGCCTGGGGAGGATGGGTGGGAAGGGAGGGACAAGGGGGAAAAGGGGGCATTACGATTAGCAGATATAGTGTGTGGGTGGGGGGAGGGCTGTACAACTTAGAGAAGACAAGTAGTGATTCTATAGCATCTCACTATGCTGATGGACAGCGACTGTAATGGGATTGGTGGGGGGGAACCTGATGAAGTGGGTGGTTTAATAACCATAATATTGCACATGTAATTGTAGATTAATGATACCAAAATACATTTTTTAAAAAGTAGCTGGTAGTTAATCTTGGCTCAAGCTGTAAAAAGGTTTTTGGGAAAGTTCAGGAAATATAGCGGGTGAGGGAATGGTACTGTCTTTGGCCATGTTATCCCTATCCCTGGAGGGCCTGCACCCCTCTGCCTTCTCTTCTTCCTCCAAGGCATCCCCAACCCAACTCCAAATTCTTCATGGTCAAAGCATAGATCAGACCCTGCCACCTCTCTCATTTACTTCAATCCCTATCCCTCCAACTCCCTGCTTCCAGCTTGGATACACATTTAACATTTTCTAGGACATCTGCCAATTTAAAGTTAGCAGCCCATGGTTTTAATTCTTGTTCTAACTGCCCCCATTATCTGAACACACCTCTTCTCTCCCTCTGCCCTTCATCATGACCCTCTCTGGCAGTGATGGCATCTATCAGCCGCCCCACAGAAACCCACCAAGAGCTGCCCCCTCACACGTCATTCTCAGGACAGGTGAGCAGAGGCTGGGGCCCCAAGATTTTCTGAGGTTTTGTTAACGTCCCTGAAGGTACTTCAAAAAGATGACTATAGGGTCTCATAAATAAACCAATCAAGAATTAACAGATTCTTCAAAAATCAGCATATTTATCAGGTTCAACCCAAATGTCTGCCAGGAGGGTCCAATATGAGTTTGCAAAATGAAGATGTAACACAGGAACAGAAAATGCAAGCTCTACAAAGCATCACAGGAAGTCAGATGAGGCCAGAAACCCCCTGAACAGAGGGTTGGCACTTTTAACCTTACAGTGCTATAAACTTAAAAAAAAATTATTCATACCACATCACCATAAATGCAAAAAATAATGGATAGATGGACAGATGGATGAATGGACAGACATACAGCTAGGCAATAGACAGACTAATGGCAGGCAGTTTAATTTCATAGTTAAGAGTGCAGGCTTTTAGACTCAGATGCCCTGAGGTTTGGTCCAGGCTCATCTGCCATCTCGCTGACCTTCTTAGATACAGACACCTGAGTCTTATCTGCTAGATGGGGTGATCATGACACCTGCCACACAGGTAGGGCAAGGCTTTAATTGATTAATGCATGGCAGAGTGCTTGGCAGTGCTGGAGACAGACTGAGTTTGCAATAAATGTTAGTTGCTATCACCTTCATCACTCTAATTCTTTAAAAAAGGAAATAAGACAGTATGAGCAATTAAAAAGAGAGTACAATTTTCTAAGCTATAATTAGGGAAGTGAGGTAGAAATGTCATTTATTAGCTTTTCCCAGCATAATTAATTAAAAGGCATGGAGTTCACAGTAATGAGCAGGAGGGACAGTCTGGGGTCGGGTGGGAACATTTCTAAATAGTAATATATTACTGAACACAACTTATATCAAGTCCAGACTACACACATCCAATTTACTTTTGAAGAAAATGGGAGAGAAAGAACACAGAGTGTATATAAATAAGCACAAAGAAAACAGCATCACTGATGGGTGAATTTTACAGGTGTCTTGCCAGTGGGTTTCAGCCCTGGGCAAGTTTGCTGTGGATTCAGTGTGACCAAAGAAATTGACAGCAAAACGTTCTTGGGGTGAAAGGGTTATACCCAACTTTATTTCCATGGTGGCAGGTCAGTCACTAAAATCCTGTTCACCCAGAGCGAGTCTGCATGCAGCAAGCCGGTATCTGCCTCTGCCCCCCTCTGTCTTTGGCGCTGCATCCTCTGGGCCTCTCTGCCTGCACAGTCGTCCTGCACGGCAGTTCTCTGGACCTCCATCCTTGGCACTGCCACCACTCCAGCCTCTGCTCTCCTGCAGCCTCGCAGCCGTGCCATCACGTCATGCCCAGAGCACTGGGTGGAGCTCTTTATATAGAGTCAACAGCCATGTACTGCCCACAGGTGTGCAGTAAGCTAGTCAACCAGGGCCAGGTGAGAATCCTGCCCACAGGAACTCTCATTTCATCCACAACAGGCTTCAAGCAAGTTTCAAAGTGAACATTTACATGGAAACTCCAACTGTGTAGGCGTAGAAGGATAAAGTCATCATCCACAGCTCTGCAGAGATGGGTCCCAGGTTAAAATCCAGGTGTATGTGCCTTCAAATTCACTCTTCTCCAGCAGCCCCTCTGTTCTGTGGGGTAAAGCCCTGCCTCGCTGCGGGGAAGCTGGAGTTCCTACAGCCAGGATCCTCACGGAACTAAAACCACCTGATGATGTAACTGGCGTGTTGCTAGGCTACCACTTCCACACCTTTAGGCAATAAGCTATTATTGCGCTATATAGAGAGCTCGGCCCAGTGCTCTGGACGGAGGCAGAGACGCTAGAGCTCGACTTACTGCCAGGAGAACGAGCCGGTAATGAACTCTTTCACCCCAAAGAACGTTTTGCCATCAATTTCTTTGGTCACATTGAACCCATAGCGAACTTGCCCAGGGCTGAAACCCATTGGCAAGACACTCGTCCAGACTTACTGCAGCTAAAAAGCAGCTCCTCCTCCCCTGTCCTGGCCGCCCCATCACTGCCAGCCCAGGAGAACAGGTGTAGGGACAGGCCCCAGGAGCAGCCTCAGCGGAGCTTCCCTGCCACCTGCCAGCCACCCCTCACTGGGCTCGTCGTCACCCAGCACCATCTGGGGCAAGCTGGCCGCACAGCAAACACTCAGCCTTTCCCTGCCACCTGCTTACCCCACCACGTGCAGGCCAGGAGCAGGGTCAGTGGGCGTAAATCACTTGCCCAGGGGTGCTCAGCAAATATCAAGAGCATCTGGATATACACCAGGTACAATCCACCTTCAAACCCTTGTCCTTCAATACCTGAGAAAATACCTGAGAATTATTTACAAGTGAAATTTGAAAGATAAAAAAGAAGGGATACAATTAAAGGACATAAAAACTCAAGTTGGAATCTCAGAGAAAAATTGAAAAGTGGTTTGTTTGAGAACAAAATAAAAAATTATCAGGAAGGCAAGAGTTAAATTGAAAATATCAATGTGACTTTGTGATGCTGCAAAGAAATACTATTTCCAGCTCTGTCAAGAAAGTGGTTCTATAGGGATGCCTCCCGTCCCCACCCCGCCCAGCAGGCCAACCTTCTGGTGCCCAGATTTGGGTTAAATGTTAACAGGGTTCCTCGGAGAGTTGCTGATTCCATGTCTTGGGGCAGGAAAAACTACTATGGGCCTGCAACACCAGCTTGCAAAAAAAAAAACACAGACTGCTCCGAGAAGTAGGAGTGATATGGCATAGAAGCCAGCTTAAAAGGACAATCACCAGCCAGGATGTGACACTCTGGACCTCAAAAAGAGAATCCAGTTAATAACGGCTGAAGGGAACAAGTCGGGTCTGTAAAGGTCATGGGTATCAGGGAGCATCAAAACAAAAGGGCTGCCAAGTGAACAAGGCAACTGACATATAAAGAAAAGACTAGAATAGGAGGATATTTTGAATCCATTTTAAGAATAGGGGAAGGTGGGTGTGTATGACTGCTCTGCTTCTGCCACTAATATCTTTCATAAAGCATCATATGAACCTTTCTCTAAGCAGGTGGCTATGAATAAGCCAACCAGATATGAAGGGAGGAGGCAGGTACAAGAACAGAAAGGCCTGACCTTGTGGTCACAAACTATGCCCAGGTAGGAGGACTGGACCCCGTGCTGTGCGCTCTGCTATAGTTTCTCTTGTGTAAACACTGAAGAGAACCTAATAGACTTGGTCTGCAATTAAGAAAAATCAATAAATATATCTGTAATCAGATTGAAACGTTTAGAAGAATTTAGTAAAATTGCTGTTTCTAATTATTAGTTGTGTGAGGATATAAATTAAATATTCATATACATACATACAGTTTTATATATACATGTATAACAATTTTAAGTAAGTTGCTATTCAATACATTTTTTAAATGAATAAACACTAACAATTTTGGGTTAAATGACTCATGAGGCAGTTGTGAGTTACCCCACAGTGTGGCAGGCGGCAGAGGTCTTCTACGTGCCCCCTTCCTCTGCACCCGCAGTTGATGGCCCAGGCCCTGCCCAGGCCCTTGTCAAGCCAACTGAACAAGCAGGTCGGTGTAAGGGGGGCTCCCTGTGCTCCTGCCTCCTGCCTGGAAGCAGAGCCACTCAGCAGTGTCAACCCCTCTGCAAGGTGCTGCCAGTCTCCAGGGCTTTCCTGCCTTTAGGAAGTACTGCTGGCCTTCCACCTGCAGCCAGGAGCCTTAGACAGAAGACAGAAGGGCCCCAAAGGGGCTTCCTAGCCCATTCTTGAGAGGTGCAGGTGGGGAACACATGAAATACAGCCTTACAAGGAGGCCTTCCCTCTACTACAGAAGACTGACTAACAAGATGCTTCTGCGGGTTCTCTCCTCTGATCTGTATTTTTCAAAAACATTGACATGCCAGTCACTGAGCGCACACAGCAGAAGGCAGGCTGCTAAGAACAGCTTGCTGTCAACTACCTCTCTCCCCCAAAACTGTCTCCACCTAATTGCAGGCACAGGAAAAGCAGGCACCCACTCCAGCTCCAGGGGGTAGGGTAGGGCAGAACAAAGCCTGGCTTTTAGGAAATACATCCCAAGGCAAGGAAACAGAATCTGACAGAGCACCGCAGAGCCCAGGTGCACCCTGGCCGCAGTGCCATTCTCGTGAAAACCCCGACATCTGAGATGGATACAAGAAAACACAGAACCTGGGCTTGTTGCACAGTCCCAAGCTGCCGCCTGCAGCTGGCGGGGTGGGGGGCTGCATGGGCCATCGCACTCTTGGGACCAGCGAGTCGTGCGGCAGATGTCTCAGGCTTCAAAACACAAACTGGAAGTTCAAATGGTCCCCAGTTCTGCTTCTGCCATAACTCTGAACTGCTGTGGCTCGAGCCCAACACCCAGGAGGAGCGGATGGGGTGCAGCTAAGCCATCATGTCAATTTCCCACCTGAGTCCGTTCCAGCTTTGTCTTAGACATGCTAGATTAACATGGAAAGGAAAATGGTCAATCTGTACAGAATAGCATGCCAAGTACTTTTGTTCTTAAAAGAAAAGAAAAGATACTCAACGTTGGAATCTGGTTTTATGAGAACAATGAAAGCTGGCGGACGGCAGATGACAAAAAGTAAGCCTAGGGGCCATGTGGTAGATCAGCCCATCAGGATGAGTACCGGTTGCCCTGCTCACCCAGACACTGTGCCCAGGCATCTGGTGCTGTGAGGACCTGGCTGCTTTTGACCACCTCCCAGAGTCAAGCGCCTTCAGTTCTCCCCGCACCTGGTGCCCAGGCCACACCAGGTGGAGGTGCTGCGACCATGTGCAGCTGACCTGTGGGGGGCGCTGCGCAGCCAGGGCTTCTCGGCTCCCACCTCTGACCCTGCAGACATCAGTGCGGCTAAAAGTGGTAAAAATGGACCCAAGGAAGAGTCTACTCACACGAGGAGCAAGAAAGAGAGGGGAAAAGGTGCAACTGCAGGGCTCACCGAGGACTCTGCCTGTAAACAAGATGGCTGGGGTCTAAGGGACGGCAGAAAGGATGGCTGAGACATGGGCATTCACACGAGACAAACTCATGGCATCTGTTCATGAGTATAATATGTGTATTTCAGTATTATTTTGTTAATGATAATGAAAAGCTTTCCCTGCCCATTAGATCCCTTTTCCATCCCACTCCCATAATTTATCTTTCCTTCCCTCATTCAGCCACACCCATCACACACAGGCCCAGGTGGGAACAGGTCCTCGGTGTCCCACAGGCACCCCCAGCCCCAGCCGCCCCACACACCCTGTTTTCTCCTAGTCGCCACCTCATTAAACTACTGACCCTCCCGTTCAGAAGGTCACACTGGGTGTTGTTTATCCATTTAATTTGAGGCTTAGTGCATGTCATGGTGTCTTGGTTTTTATTTCACTTAGGATTTTTATTAGATGAAGGCACTCTTTGGAAGATGGCAACAAAATGATCTTTGCACTCTTGTGAGGGTTTAAAATTTTGTGTTGTTTTTACAAAAAATATAAGAAAGGTGCCATGTACATAGATAAATCTTAATGAGGAAAGTCCTAGGTGATTTAAAACATGCTTAGAGAATAGGCAAATACTTCAACAGTGTTCTGTTTGAGAATCCTCTCAATTCTAGCTAAATGCCTACAGACAGTATGCATTACTATTCTCTCTCATGAAAATGCCCTTGGTAAGAAGTTTGACCCCTTGATAACACTCTGAATTAAAAAAATAACACACGCATACACACACATATCTTTAAATGATTTACCACACTTGCATGAACTTCAGTAATCTGCATCATGATAAGTATCTATTGTTACCATTTTCCGAACATTCACTAATGGGCAGCAACCTGCGTAAACTAAGAGAAAGGTCAGAGGTCTTATAGAAAATATGTAAGACAAAATATGTTTTCAGACAAAATGGCCTGATGTCTTGGATGTAAAAAGGTTTGGTTAAAGCTGAGAAGATCACAACAACTCAGAACTCAAGAAATGTGATATTCTGTCCATTTTAAGTACCTCAAAATCACATAAGACCTTTTCAAAGCACATATAATATGAAAGAAAAGGCCTGGGCTGCATTGAGGATATCATACTATGGAAGAGAATGGGCCTGGGCGTGGTACAGCTGGACTCAAGCCCTGCCTCTCGCCCTTTCTATGTGACCTTGGGCAGACAATGGAGGGTCCCTCTGGACCTTAGCCTCCTTCTCTTTAAAACGGGGGTAAGGACAGTCTCCACCTTGGAAGGCTGCCGGCAGGACTTGGAATGCCAGGGACATCATAAACCTCAGTGGATGTCCTTTTCATCAATCATTAACCACCATCACTTACAAACCATGCAGCAGAAACTGGAGGTGACCAAAAGGAATTTTTAAGACCAAACTCCTTTTAAAGACCATTTATGGTCATTAGACGGCCTGGACTGAGAACTGAGAAAGGGGGTGGGCTTCCTGATTCTGTAAACAGAGGCAAGTACCTGTGCTTTCTCACTCTGAAAATCAGAAATAGACACTATCTCCCAAAGCCACATCTTCCAACAGTCACAGAACTCTCTGTAAACCCACCAGAAAGAAAACTGAGGGGCAAAGAGGTTCTGTGATGTCCTCATGGTGACAACAAGAACAGGTTTCAGAACCAGGGCTGAAATGTCAGTTTAGTACCTGTGAATTTAGGAGAGGGGAGACCATGCCTTTGTGAATGGAAGGATGTGAAGGGGCTCGTGGCAGAGTGCCCAGGGCCTCCGTGACGGCCAGGCAGGCGGTGAGAAGAGCTGGCCTGAGGGCGACAAGCTAGTTTCACCTGAGGGCCTGACAATATGTCCGGTGCGCAGAGAGGGAAATGCCGATGCTGCCTGTAAGGGCAGCAGCTGGAGCCAAGGAGGTGTGCGACAGGAGGCCCCTAGAGAGAAGACTGACAAGTGTCCACAACAAAGCAAATGAGGCAGCAAAGAGATTCACCAGAACGGAAACAAACAAAACCCGAGATCCAGTCAGAGGGGGAGGCGGATTAGGGAACCGCCCCAGATGGTCCAGTGACACACAAACACGGGCCGTAAAGGGAAGGCCCAGTGGGAAATACTTTGAATAAGGCTTTTGTGTTCTACCATCACCCTAGTCCCCTTTAACAAGAGTGCCGAGAGGAACGTGTCTCGTGAGAAGGAGGCTCCAAGCGCTGCTCAGAACGCAGGAACGCACTACTGGCCCTCTCCTTCTTTTTCTCAGCACACCTGGTTGACCTCTAACCCAAACAAGGAGCCACTGCGCCCGTGAAGCCCCTCATCCGATGCCACTGCCCGCTGACGCCGCCGGCTGGCAGACCACCACCGCCGCGCCTGGCCACTCGGGCTCCGAGGGATTCAGCCCTTTCCCTACCGACAGCCGTTTGCTCCCAAACCTGTTCGTGTCCGTTTTGCTTATTATGTAACGATACCATTATGTTTATTAATTCATGGATAGTACAAAAAGAAACTTGTTTCTATGAAAGCTAAGTTTAATACTTTGAAAGACACAATTTAGGATTAAATGGCCAATTAGATTTGATAAAACAACTGCATTATATTTGAAAAAAATCATGTAACAAAAACAGAAACATATATTTCAAATGTAGTGTCTGCATCCTAGTGCACTCCTGGCAAACATGATGAAAGGCTTAGTGTAAGCCTAGCAAACAACGCGCTCCGCATCACTACTGGCCACCACCATGTAAGCAGACGGAGTGGTAAGCTACAGAGGCGGGAAAAGGAAAGGTAACAGGAGTGGAGGATGCTACAGGTGAGCTGGCCCACGAAGGCTTCTCTGAGGAGGGGCCACTTGTGCTGGGAACTCAAGAACAGGAAAGAACGGGCGGAGGGCACAGGGGCCTCCCCTCCATGAGGCGAGTTTGGAGGGCTCAGCAGCCTGGCTGGTGCTCTAGCAGGGAGGGTAGAATGAGGCTGGCTGCAGAGAGAGCAAGAGCCAGGTCAAGGGTGCTTGAAGACCCTGCGTTTTATCCAAAGAGCAATGGGAAGCAAAGGAGCGGCATGACCCAAATGGGTCTTGAAAAAAGCCCAGCCGGGCCACTGAGTCAAAGGAGAATGGGTGAGCAGCAGCAACAGAAGCGGAAAGGCAGTGCGGCAGCCCAGGGACGAGGGCACAGTGGCTCCGTCCAGGGTGGTGGCCACAGCGTCAGAGAAGGGATCTGAGATGCACCGGCAGAAAGAACTAACAGGGCCAGCTGACAGCCCAGAGGACAGGGAAATGGGGTAACTATGTCCCATACAGCCAGACAGACGTGTACAGAGGGGGAAAAGTCCACTCTGGCAGTGGACACGTTAAGACAGGGTTTATGAAGCTGGAGAGGGGGATGGAGGAAGGGAGAAGGGGAGGTCGGGGGGGGCATACATTTGGGAGCACCAGCACGTGGCTGGTATTTGAAGCCTTGGGAAGAGTGTGCACAGAGAGAAGCGGGCTGGGCAATAAGCATGAGAGCAGCTCCTCCGGTGCCCTGGAAGGTGGGCTCACAGGCCACACGTGACAGTTGCTGAAGAGTGGGGCCTGAGGCAGGCACAGTTTCAAAAGCCCTCTAGGTTCGTCAGGGTTGAGAACCACTGATTTAGAAGCTCAGAAGAAAAAGAAAAGAAACTGGTAAAAGAGGCGGGAAAGGCAGATGGGAAATCCAGGAGCAAGTAAGGCACTGTCCAGAGGGACTGGTCACTGTGCCAACCCCGCCCCGGGGCACTAGGAGGAGGAACCTCCAGGTATGGCGTGCAGAGAGGGTGGAGTGCAGACACACTGCGGCCAGGTCACCCCCAGGCAGATGCTCTGTGATGCTGCACCTCATCCCGAGAGACTGCCTCCACCTGCGACGAGATCGGTGTGAGTATGGCACCAGGAGGCTCAGACAAACACCTGTGACACCTGAGGCTGTGTGGATGCAAGTGCATGAACAGGCAGAAAGGGGGGTTTGACACCCACTGTGGGTTCCACTTCATGGCCCAGCGCTGGAGTGCTGTGGTGACAAGCAGGGGACTATACGCGGCTGCTGGCCCTGAGCAAGCCGGCTGCAAGAGCTTGGAGTCACTCCACCGGAGGCCTCAGGTGCCCCATCTGTACGATCGTGGTTGGACTGGATTCACAGTAGTTCCTTTTTTTGTTTAAACTAAATTTTAAAAACTGAAAATGGCATGGGGAGCTGCTTTAATACGCAGGTCCCCCAAACCCCACTTCCTTCTCCCACACAAGCAAGGTAGGCAACTTCATGCAGGACACCAGCCAAGGCCTGTAGAGCTTCCTGCACTGGCCCAGCCCAGAGCAAAGTCCCTGGTCAGGTAATGGAAGAAAATCAATAATGCAGGAGATGTTTTCACTTCCTTAGCTACAAAATCTCAGCTGGAACTCAAACAAATTCCATACTGTGTACTCAGAAAATACCTGCTGGCTGACTCACTAATACTACTTTACAGTAAGGGCAAACAATGGAGCCATGTCTTGAAACTCATCTGCTTCATAACCTCTTGTTCTTAGGAAAAAGCTTGTTCCAGGTAACCTCAGATGTGGAGTAGAGAGCAGACCATATGCACTTGAGATACAGAGAAATTTCTTTCCTTGATCAAGGTTCCTTAACCAGAAAGTTACATAGCGTGGAGAAGAGGAGCCAGGGGGGCCACACCCACACGGCAGCCTTCATGTCTGTGCGCTGGTGCTGTGTGACTGGAGGAGTCCCCAGCACAGAGTCCTCGCCGCCTGACACCGGGGACGTGTGACCTACAGACCACAGGACGGAGGCAAAAACCACAGGGGAGAAGGAGGCCTTATCTTCAGACTAAGCCACATCTGACTGAGTTTCCCGTAAGATAGTGACCTTGGGTGAAAAAAAAATGAATTTTGAATACATCTGACATACCTTTTATAAATGAATAAGCTACTGACATATTCTGAAACTGAGGGACTGTTCTCTTTTCCATGTTTACCAAATGACCTTTACTCTTAAACTACAATTTTTCTCTCATAAAGCTACTCTGAGAGAGTGGTTAAGATACAGAGTCAGAACAGAGAAACTAGGTCTGAAACTCAGCGCCCACACTTGGTGTGTGTCTTTGGACAAGCTTCTTAACTTCCCTGAGCGTCAGCGTCCTCATCTCTAGAATGGGGACAGCAAGCCTATTTTATCCAGAGGTCACTGTTAGAATTAAACGAGATGCATGTAAAGCATTAAAAACAGTTCCTGACACACAGGAAGAGCAAAATGTCAGCTATTTCTTCTCGTCAGCCCATCTCCTCCTAAAGATCCCATATTTATGGTACATTCGCTTTGTGGCCATTTTCACTTTTTGTGTTTCTCAGACTCATCAGGAAGCAAAAGCCACCTGACTGGGAAAGCTTTGAAAATTTTCAGAAAAGGTCATTCTACCACTGACAAAGATGGACACTCAAAGCTTTCTTGCTTCTTAAACCATTCTGGGGAAGACACGCAGGAAAGGGAGCTGAGTCTTACCCCCTCTCCTGATACCCGAGGTGTCTGCAGGGGCCTGGACAGTAATGCTGTAGACGGCGGCTCGTCCGGGGCCCCCGGGGAACAAGCATGTTGGAGCCCCTGGGATGCTCCTTACCCCCACCCCCTCCCACAGTGGGGAACCACTGCCCTGATTCATGAGAAATCAAATCTAAAAGGAAACAAAGGATTACGCTGTGCTCTCGCACACCTAACAACTGGGCTGACGCAACAGTGAGTCACAGTGCTGTGAGCCACTCCATCTCCTGGGTCACACACATGTAAACAAACAAATGCAAACCAAAAAGGATGCCACGCACAGAGCAGAGCTCCGAGCCCCTCAGCCAGTTCAGCAAGGCTCACAGATCCCTCCTCAGGGCCACAGAGGAAACCAACCATATTACAGTGCAGGTATTAAAACTTGAAAAAAGGCTGTGATATAAGTTCTTCTTATCAATGTACTAAATAATAAGGTCTATCAACAGACCCAATAATGAATGTGATTTCAAAGCAGTGATGAGTAAAGGCAGTATTCAAAGTATCTGCTTCCCCTGGAGCATGACATGAAAATATCCATGATTTCTAGAGTGGTGACAGAGCCACAGGTCCTAGTGCCATGGTGCTTTGTTTCCTGCATTCAGTTAAAAGGTAGGAAAAGAGAGATGTGATTTATTTCTTTCCAAGTTCATAGAACCCCCACTTTCTTTCTATAAGTCCTTTGAGGGTCCCAGGACCTCAATGTGAAAGCCGTGCTCTGGAGGGCACTGTATTTAAGAGTTAATGCTTGATCGCTCATCTAATTGATAGTTAGCCAATGCCTACTTTGCTCTAAGCACAAGTACCACAGAAGAAGACAGAATTGAAGCTTGGGTGCCACCATGTTCTAAGAACTTTCAGAATCTCTGCTCCACATTTATTTTGATTCTTCCCATTTTATCATAATTTGTGTTATCCACTGCCAAGTCCACCAGCATTTTTTTAATTGCTCTTAATATATAATTAAAATCAAAATATACAAACAAAAACATGCCACTATGTCTGTTCAAGCCTACCATTAAAAGGATTTTTAGAAGCCATAGATCAGTGTTATGGAATAAATACTATGAGTCCTCCACGCTTCTATTTCCTTGATAGTAAAACCAGCCCTGCCCCAACGATAGATGTTTCATAGGGATGAAATGAGGCAATTCATATAAAAGTTCTCTGAAAACAGTGAGGCACTTACACTGGTAGTACTCCAACCTCACGGGATTGTAAGCTATTACCCAGTGTAGATGAGAAGCGACCCAGGGGTCCCCTGTGGCAGAAATGGCCCTGCAGGGTCCTGGGGAACCACAGGAGGGTCTCTTAAGGAAAACTAACATGAGGATTTATGGAAAAATAATTGTGCTGTGAATTCTACTGTGAAGGCGTATGAAGGAACCAAATGTGAATCCTACCAAGGAGGTGACCCTGGACGTGGTTTTCCACATGACACCACCTCTGCTTGGTAATACAGATACTATGAGTAAACAGAAGTGACTCGCAAAGACACAGCAGAAGTTCTAAAGCTTCAATGTGAACTTCAGTACCAGTCTAACATGCTTCATATCTGCCTTGGTGTGATTATTCTATTTTTATTCCTATTGAAATTGATTATTGTGTTCACAAGGAGACTATACAGTTTCCAGGTATAAAAACACAGTTCAATTTAAACAAAATTCCTTTCTTATTAATATCTAATAGGAAAAAGTGTGAAAACAGATTCAGATACACTCTAAAGGAGAAACTTACAGTTCCACCTTGTTCATTATAAATGATTTCACAAATTCAAGAAAACTGAGATTGGTCTTTATTAGAAAAAATAATTGCAGAAAATCTTACAGATGCACCATAAGCTGGTTTTGAACCAAGTTATCTCCATGTAGAAGCAGGACTGCCGTATTTTTAAAGGTAATACAAAGATACAGACATGTAAATGACATTGCTTTGAAAGTGACATCACTAATTTAGCTAGGCCCAAATTAACTTGAATTTTAAAGTCAGAGACGTCAAAACGAAGGACAGCTGGTCTGTTCTACCAACCTCATAAGGCAGCTATGCATTTCTAAAAAGTAAAATTTTGTACAAAGGCATGTCTTGAATGAACAACAAAAACACATTAGTATGAGTTTTTTAAATCACCACAAACTTTTTTCAAATTTGCAATTAGGTTTCACACCCTTGTCATCACAAAGACACTGAAAAACCCCACCCGGTATACTGCTCACCCTCCCAAGTGCCAGCTCTGCAACTGATCTGCTACTCTGACTCCCAGTTACCCAGCTTAGTGCATCTGCACACAGAAGCTATCAGCCTTGGAAAACAGCCCATAGATACAGAGATGAGTTGGTGGCTGCCTGGATGCAGGGAGCCTGTCTGGAGAGTGGGAGAAATGGGCAAAGGGGCTCAAAGGGTGCAAACTGCCAGTTATAAAATAAGTAAGTCATGGGGATGTAAGGTACACATGGGGCCGACCAATACTTACTACTACTGTACTGTATATTTGAAAGTTGCTAAGAGAGTAGATGTTAAAAGTTCTCATCACAAGAAAAAAAATTGTTTTTGTAAAGATGTGAGGCAACAGATAGCTAGACTTATTGTGATGATTACTTTGCAATGTATGCAAATATCAAATCAGTATGTTATATACCTGAAACTAATATAATCTTACATGTCAATTATATCTCAATGAAAAAATAAAAGAAGTCATCAGCCTTGGTATGCCTACCTCGCTGTGTCACATAAACACTGAGCGGCCATGATGCTCCCGATACATTTGGTTTGAATGCAGACAAATCCCGTCCCAGTAAGTTTCTAAGGACTCCCATGGTACTTTTGGTAAGAGGGGAAAATGGGAGCATTATAAAATTCTTCCGTGTGGTTAAGAGAAAGCTGGCTCAAAAGAAAATTCATACTCAAAAAATTTCTATTCAGAACACTTACAGTCAAGGCCTTCTATGTGGCTGAACCCTACAGACACATTTTTTGGAGCATCTTTCCACGGATGACAGGCCACAAGACATGGTGACCAGCACAAGACCTCATGTGAGGCTGTGGGTAAGGACTGGTCACCACACAAAGGGGGAGTGACTTACGGAAGTATTTCAGTGTCTCTTCGATTTGCTCGGTTGTGAGGTCGATGTTGGCATCTGGAGAAATGAGGGGCGTGTGCAGCCAGTCGTCGTGGTCATAACCGTAGATGGTGTCAGCTCTCAGCTTGTAATGGGGCAGCTGCTCCTCCAGCAGGCTGATGATCTCGACTTCCGGAAGATCGGTGCTGTTGCACACGTCTAGGGAGGAGATGGAGAAATGAGAGCCGTGGCCTTGCTGCTGCGAGTTACCTAACCTGTGGCCTGAGGCGGGTGTCCTCAGTGACGTGCCCACAGCGTGGAGAGAGAACCCAGAGGAGGCCGTATCAGGGGTCTTTTTCCGATTTAAATCCTACTCTCAAAACTTAGAATCATGAGTGCCCCTGCCAAGACCCACCCAGAATGGTCCCTGCTGTTCAGCCACACACTTTCTGCAAAGTAAAGCCAGAAGCCTTCCACCTTCACCATCTGGCTGTCTTTCTTTCCAGCCTTTTCTCTGGTCATTTTCTCTCAATCACTCTACACTTAAGCCAAACCAGTGATAATTTCATCAATATACCTAACTTTCTCCTGACATTTTTTACCATTCAAGTTATCCCTCCACCTAGAATTTTGCCTTAGTTGGATTCATTCAAACAACTGTTCATCCATCTACATTTTCTTTCACCTACCCAAATATATCCCAAGAACCAGACCCCAGAGACACCATAGTAAGCACAACAGTCATGGGCCTGCCCTTGCAGTCCTTGTATTCTTACAGGGCTTCCAACCATTAACCAACAGAGCCCTCCTGTCAACGAATGGACGGCATATCACTTCTCTTCCTGCCATACTGATGTTTGAGCACTCCCCCTCAAATGAACCTCTCTTCCACCTTCTATATTCTCGCAGCATGTTGCCTGAGTGTCTATTACTGCACTTAACGTTTTGTCTTCTGGGTATTTCAGAATCCAACTCATGTCGCTGATCTGCCTGCTAATAGTTTCTGGCCCAGACTGTGCTCACGGGTGCACAATAATGCCTATGAAGGTGAGTCGGTCCATGCAACGCACAGGTAAACCAGGCCTTTTAATTAGATTGCAAACTCAACAACACAGAAAATGTACCCAGAACAAGGGCTGGTCTTACACAACTGTTCTACCCCCAGGATGAATGAATTAAATAAATGCTAATGGGTGAGCACCGATTATCTATCAACTAATTCTGACATCAGTCACTGTATCAGCACATTCCACAGAAAGCATTCCACACCTGTGATGGGAAACAGCAGTCTCAGTCTTTCCAACCCCCAAAAAACTCAGATCACCTATGGTGCACAGAGCCGGACAGGAAAGGAAAGTTAACTCGGTCATTCATTCTAGAAATGTGACTTCAGTGAGAAAAGTCATTCAAAAGATAAGAACACAATAAGATCTGTTTTTAAGAAGGTGTTACACCTGTTCTTGCCTTGAAGGAAGTAACAAAGGTGGGGGTCAGGATCAAGGTGAGTGACAGCACCTGACTTCTCCAATGTGTCCTTCTCCAACGATAAGAAAGGGCAGGGAAAACACTCTCAGGATAAACAAAACCACACAGTAGCAGGGGAAAGAAGGAGGTCCTGACAAGAGACCAAAATTGTGAGGCATCCCCAGAATGCAGAAGGCAGCATCAGCTTAAAGGAAGGGCCCAGCCCAGACCCCACGGAGGCAATGACTGGCACAGCCGGTGGGAGGGGATCTGGGGTGCTCCAAGCTGGGAGGCGGCGACAGAGGGGGGCAGGAGGGGCCTGGGGCACGGATGCGTTGGAGAACAAAGCAGGCAGAGTGGGGGACCGTTGTCTTTGCTCCTCTCTCTGCTGAACCAAGGCAAAGAGCTAGCGGGGCAGTGGCCCAGGGCCACTCACACTGAGGAAGTATGTGACGACACCTGCGCCCCGAAGAGCAGCTAGGCCAGAGACTTCTCCAAATCCACGTCTCCTTCATGCTTATGAAGGGCACACAGCAGGCAAAAGAAGGATGGCACACAGGTAAGGAGAACATTCAGTGACCTCATGCCTCCGTCTGCACAGGAGTCTCCCTGGTGGCGCCCTCTGCTTCCTCCTCCCCCAACCCCTCCTCTCACTCAATTCAATTCGTTAAGCTTCATTGTAGAACAGTCAGGAAGTCAGTGTGGGTGTGGTTTTTCAAGCCCCCAGGAATGAAATATTAAGTAGGAAGTGAAAACGTTCAGAATTTTACTTAGCTCTTTAGGGAAGTGCTTCAGTCCTGGCGGGGACCACATCTGAGCTCGGAATTCCCTCCCTACCTCTTGTGGGAAAGGCCACAGCAAGAAGCACACTTGGTGTCCAGACAGCTGGAAGCTGGACCGGAGCTACCCTGCCACCCTGCAGACGTCCACTGCAAGCCAACGTCAGGCCCTCCCCTAAGCCAGAGCCCCAGCCCAACCCCAACAAGGAAGATGTTTCATATTTCTCCTCCTCTTCTGCTAATAAAACACCATCTAAAAGGTTCAAGATGGGCTCATAATTAAGCAAATACTTCTTCCTCTCACAACCGAATGAGTAAATGCCCACAAACTCATCCTGGGGAGAGGAGTCACAGTTGTAAAAAGGCTGCTACCTGATGGAGGGGGTATGGGGTCAAGGAAGGTCAACATCTAAGCAGCGGCATCTCTCAACTACACACAGACCGGCTCCAGGCTCCTCCAAAGTGGAGTGCCAGCCTTCCCCCAGAAGAGCAGGCAGGGGACCCAATGCATTCCTGCATGACACACCGGGCTGCGGCTCGGCAGTGGTGGAAAGGCAACAGACTCCAAAAAAAATCCCTTCTAAGAATGACCTATCACTTGTGAGTATGCTGGAAGCTGCTCAGACACTGACACTTGACCTGTCCTTCCACGTTCCCAGGGCTGAAGGCCATCCTGTTTACAGTGTGTATCCATGTGCCCAAGAGAGATCATTTTCCTTGAATGATGACCAGTGAGATGAAGTATCAAAAGGTGAGGCTGTGCCAAAATCCTTATTTAAAACACTCTGTATATTTGATTTTTTTGTAATGTGATCAGCCATATAAACATCAGCAAGTTTTCAGAAGCCTGGAAGGCCCAGGAATTACAGCATTAGAGAGGATTATAGAGACAGATAGCCCATGAGGGCTCTCCTTGACCTTGGCCCCGCAGGGGGATGCCATATTTGTCCCATGGAGAAGACACATCCAAGGCCCGAGGCTGGCTAAACACACTATGAGAGCCCTCAAGGATTCCCCAGGAATGCTTCCACCATGCCAAGTACCAAGCCAAGAGCCTCCAGAGCATTCTCTGGCCCTCCCAGCAACCTGGGGCATAGACAACATTTATTCAGTTTCACAGATGAGAAAGCTGAGACTCACAGGGGCTGTAGGATATCTTGTTGGTCAAGGTCATGCAGCTAACTAAGCAGCAGATTCAGTATGAAAAGCCTCTGTTACCTGACTGACAGCTATACATTCCCTCTGCCATCTGCTGCTCATCTCCCAGGCGGGCTTGCCAGAAATGCTAGGGAATCCCCAGGATGTTCTAATCAGGAAGTTTTTGTTCTAAACAGGTGGATGATTTCAAAGTATGTTAAGGAGTTTCAATTAAACACACTGAAAAATTAGGGAGGTGTCAGAATGACTGTCCCTTCCAGAGCACAGGAAGCAGAGCTAAGAACTGAAGTCACTTGTCTGCAGAACCACGAGGGACCAGGGGCCTGAGGAGGACAGCCCTGCCCCGCCTCCTGCAGCTCGCTCAGGCTCACTGTGTGAGAGGACACTGTCGGCCCACCTGGAGGAAAGGAACCTGTTATGCTCTCAACAGTCATCATTTCTCCACAGCCTACTCACGTTATTAACAAGCCATAAGAAAGTGTTTTGGGATAAGTCCCATATGAAGGCATCAGCATGCTGGTTGGGCCCAGACACCATCAGGTCCGCGGCTCTGGCAGATCTGCAGCAACCCCCGCCTGTCAAACCAGCAGAAGGCCAGGCTCGCCCAGGCGGTCAGGTGACTTGCCCCTCAGCAGTGCTTCTTCACCAAATTACTAAAACAGCCGCATGGTTTCTGGCCACCCCACTGCTGGTGCCATCTGTGCAGACACTTTTTAAAGTATGGTATTGTCCTGCTTTGGAAACCTCCCAGTTCCCTATAAAGTGCTTCATGATTCAGCCCACACCTTCCCTGGGCAGAGGTTTCCCAATACCTAGTTTCTGCTTCCTCCTTTCGGTAACGTAACCAAAAGGTGTGGCAGGGCACACAGCAACCAGCTGAACTACATTTCCCACCTTTCTTTGAAGCAAGGTGTGTCCATATGCCTGGTAACAGGATGTAAACAGAACATCCAAGTCATGCTCCTTCCAACTGTCCGACTGCAGAGAAGGGGCTGGTGCTGGGGCCCCCTTCAGCCCTTTGAGTAAAGTAACACCCAGGGGATGAGCAGAGCAGCCCTGGGTGCCAGGAACAACCTGGTGGGGCTGAGTGCCCCGGGGCCACCTTCCCCTTGGACTTTTAAAAGAAAGAAAGAAACGTCTACCTGTTGAAATCACTATTATTTTGGTCTCTGTTAAAACAGTCAAATCAATGCTCAAACGGCCTTTCTAATCAAGCTCAGCCTCCAATACCTCTTCAGTTAAGCCACACCAACTTCTCACCATTCTCTAAACACATTTTTGCAGAAATCTTGGTTTTCACACCAACTGTCCTAGCTGCCTAGAATGCCCTTCACTGCCCAGCAAACTCCATCTCAAAATACCACACAAATGTCATCCTGTATTTCAAGCTTTCCTCTACTTCAGTCCTCTGGCCATGTATTTGGTACATAGATTATTTCACTACAAAGTTGTGTTTTCTGCTGTCTCTTCACCACTAGCTGGGGCCTCTCAGGAGAAAGAGCTCTGAATTGCCCACCTTTACATCCAACCCAGCCCTTAGCAGCTGGACGACAGCAGTGCTCAGTGAGCAGACGGGTAACAGGGTCAAGGGCAAGGGGGAATTAGCGATGGAGGGTAGGTCTACTCTGCCAACACCCTGCCTGCCCAGGACGGACAGGCGCCAGTCTTCAGCACGGGAGAGGTGGAGCCATCCGGCACCAAAGGCTTCTCAGGTCCCTGTCAGTACCACCCCAGGCCATCATCCAGCACAGAAGAAAGTCCCCAGGGAAGTGAATGTCACCTCAACCACTCAGCAAATGTCCTTCCAATCCAATGCCCGCCATTCTCAGGGCACCACTTTGGGAGCAGGCCATAATGGGTCTTTTCCCCTCTTCAAAGCTATAACCCCTCCTAGGTTGTCTCCAAGGCATAAGGTTTAGAGTGGTTCCCCCTAACCAAGAATGAGGGCTACATTTAGGGCTGCCTGAGAGGGGGAAAGAGTATTGGAGCTGTTCAGCATTGGAAGGTCCAGGGCTATAGGTGCAGCTATTTCTACCCTATGTTTGACGTGGGTTAGATCCTCACTCCCAGAGAGGGGCTGGAAGTAGGCCCCTCCATCTAGGGATTTGCACGGATGCACCAGTGACAGGCCAGCTTCATGGTACCCACCAGGTGCCTGAGATAACATTCACATTTTACGGCAGAGGCAGCAGCTCCAAATTAGTATCCAACATTTAATCATCAGAGAATCTCATGTAAAAATACAGGTCCAGGCCTCCCAGAAGTCAGCATACTAGCACCAGACGTTATGTACTCTGAGTGGGGCTGGGGGTAGCTCCACCGGGGCTTCTGGGCCTCCTGCCTACAAGGGGCTCTGGGCCCAGAGAACAGGGACCTGCACAGAAGCAAGGAGCAGAAGTGGGTGCAGAAGAGCCGTCTCGGGGACAGTATCCTCACCACACTCACCCAGGCTCCAGGTGATCCTGGGAAACACAGCACAGGGGAAGGACAGAATAACGGGGCAGAGAGAACAGGGCTGGACAAAGAGGAAAGCTTAGCAAGACTGGCAAATCAGAGGAAGAGAGCGGAATGGACATATGGACAGAGAGGAAAGGGGGAAGAGGAAAGTCAAGAAGTAACAGAAATGTGAGGCAAGGCAGCACCACCACTGCCACCTGCTGGATGGTGTGGGAGGCGCCGGGTGCGGCCAGAGCCTAAGTTTGGAGAATGGGATCCCAGCCCCGCTCTGAGCCTATCTTCATCTGGTCCCTGGCAAGTCACTTTTTCATGGATCTGGGACTCAGTTTCTTTGTCGGTAGATCAAGAACGTGAGGTTTCAGAGAGGCTCCCCTCCTACCCTATGTGTCTGAGCAGCTGGACCAAGGGCTGTGTCTAGGTGCGGCCACTTGCAGCACATCCTGCTCCACTGAGGGGTCGCCCATGGCCCTAGATATGCAGACCTCTTCCGAGAAGCCAGGGATCTGTGTTTTTCATGGGATTCCCTGACTTTTAAATGTTAAGACACCAATTTAGAAATGTGTGAGCACCCAAGGGCCAAATTAAACCTATGTGCCTCCTGTCTGCACACTGTGGTTTCCCGTCCTGATGTCTCACTCAGGGCCTTGGGAGGATGTCCTAGACTACAGTAAAGGTGACAAAGAACAGAGAAGGACCCTTAACTCATCAAAATGACCATATTCCAAAGCCTGTATCTTTTCTATTTTCCCCCATCCCAGCCCCACTGCATTTCCTTACCCACCGAGCTCCCCGCGGCTGCAGGCGGTGTAAGGAGTGTGACCGGTGTCTGTGCTTGAGGAAGTACTGACTGGCAGCAGGAAGCCCCTTGTCACCTCCTTCCCTTGGTAGTGACTGCAAACTCAGGTTTTAAAGACCTCACGATGCTCGGCCACTAGCAAACCATTTTGTACAGACCGGGAAACAATTCCTTTTTTTCAAAATTATTAGGATTAAAGGGCACAGACTTAAAGACTCACACAAAAGCCATCCTGGTGCTGGATACACATGTGATATTTTGTAACCAGTATCTGACAGACATCCTTCTAGAAAATTCCTTTACCACAGGGTCACATAGTTGAGGGCCTCACCTAAGCATCTTCAGGGAACTCAGTAATTACCCTCCACACCACTACGTGTGATTTCCCAAAGCACAAAGGGACCATCAGAGCTAAAGATCAGTGGCTCAACCACTTTATTTAACAGAAGAGGGCACTGTAGTCAGAGAGGCTGAGGAGCAGCCTCAGCAGACCCAGCACGCAGCCGGCAGCACCAGGGCCTCGGGACGTACAGCGCCGCCCCAGGGGCTGCCTGCTCTCCGCTGTTTGCCTTTCATCTCTGCTGCTGCTTTCTTCCACTCTGCCTGGCAACAGGCAGTGGTCACTACACATTTGCTGAATGATGCAAAGCACTTCTATCTATCCCTGCATTTCATTTACTCTCACAAACCAGCAGGCGGTATAGAGTGAGGATTAGGAACACACTTTACAAACCAGGAAACCAAAAAGCCCAAGTCACCCCCCTAGTAAGTGGCTGAGCCAGGCCCCACACCTCAGCCAGCTTCTTTCCAACCCTAATCCAGACACGACTCACTCCCACTGTCTGGCCACTTGCAAGGATCCTCCAGAGAAGGCACCTGCAACATTACCTCCTCCCTTCACTGACTTGTACTGAGGAGCCCTCCCCAGACTGTGCTTTGGGGCACAGTGCCCTCAGGCAGGCCACCAGCACCCTGCAAACCCAGCTTCCCTGAGTGGGGTCTTCTGAGGGCTCCGAGGCTCCACCCCAGGCCTCCTGTGCCAGAATCTGGGCCAGTGGGATTCAAGAACTGGCTTTATATCATATCCTCCAAGGGGGTTTTGCACACCAATATTTGAGTGTTGAGTCAGCCCCTTGTGATTTTAGTTAACCCAATCTGCTGTCTTTAAAAAAATTAAAAATCAGTAAGGCACATGTGGCTCAATCTCCAAACAGTACATACACAAGGGCAAGGGGTCTTCCTGCCAGCCTGTCCCTCCCACACATCTGCCCTCTCCCTGCTTCCACACAGACTCTTCTCAGAATCCTCACCCCAGCCAGTCCTCTTCCACCCCTTCCTCCTGCAGCAGGGGAGCCGAGGCCCTCAGGGATCCGGGGGAGGTCCCGTGGCAGGAGCAGGCTGCAGGCTAGGGCAGGAGGCCCTGTGTCTGCCTCCCTGCTGTCCCCTTCCACCTCCTCGGCTCACACTCCAGCCCAAAGGGACAGATACAAGTCCCTTCTCTCCCTTTTCTGCCTCACCCCCCAGGGGACACTTGCTGTGAGGTGCAGAGGGGGTCTCCAGGAAGAGCAGGCCAGCCAGAGAAGCCCACGTGGAACCAGGAAGAAAAGGCAAACGAAACTATGCTTCAGAGACAGAAACGAAAGCCTACCCTGGGGAGCTCTTAGGAGTGGCTGGGGCCTTAACCGCCACCAGAAGTGACTCTTTCTAAGAAAAAGGATAAACAATTACACTGGGTCAAATCTGCACAGACTGGGTGTCAGGTTCGGAGCTATCACTTAATCACACTGAACACCAGCTCCGGTGATCCACAGCCCAGCTGGAGCACTGGCGCAGGGGGCCCACCCACCTAACAGCTGCGATCAGAAGCAGGGCCTCTGATCCGAGGCTAAAGTGCAGTCTCCTGGACACACCAGCTCGCTGAGCACCAAGACAGGCCGGGAAGAGGCAGCACAGAGCACATGAGGAAGGGTCCCAGGAGGCCCCCAAATGGCAAAACCCAGTTCACGGTTTTTAAGGAAGAATGACTCCCAGCTGGCATTGTACAGAAACCTACAAAAGCAGATAGAACACTACAGGTTAGATTGATTCTAATACTAAGACACAGCTTGAACTGTACAGAAATTTATTTTAAAAGGAAAAACTAATATGTATAAATGCAGCCCAGAGTTAAACCTCCAGGAAAATGCTCAGAAAATGGGGAGAGTTATTGTTCATTTGAATTTGTTTTCCTAGGAATAAATAGAAAAAATACTTTGGTTTCTCAATTTTCTTGATAATTTCTCTTAAAAATGTGTATTTATATCTTACAATTATTAAATTGTCAGGGGAAAATTATTTTACATGAAAATAGCCAGTGTCAGTATGATTGTAATTAAAGTGCTCACAACTGAATTAGCATTTAGACAGTTGGAGCTGGTGTAAACTGGAATAACACTTGCAGTAACAGTATGTTTGGTGAATCAAAAATCTCTCATAACCCCCAAACCACTAATTGCACATGTAGGATTAAATCTAAGAAAGGAATCCAAAACATCTAAAGTGTAAAACACATAACCATGTTTGCAGTGTATCTGATAAAGTTAAAAACATGCATAACAGGTTCCTCAAAAACTCAAACATAGAATCACCAGCAATTCCACTTCTGGGTATGTGCCCAAAAGTAAATGTAGGGCCTTGAACAGAGATTTCTACATCCATGATCACAGTAGCATTATTCACAATGGCCAAAAGGTGGAAGCAACCCAAGTGTCCATCAATGGATGAATGGATAACAAAACGTATATTTATGCAATGGAATATTATCCAGCCTTAAAAGGACCGAAATTCTGACACATGCTACAACATGGAGGAACCCTGAAAACATATGCTAAGTGAAAGAAGCCTGTCACAAAAAACCACATATTATATGATCCATTTATATGAAATGTACAGAATGGGTAACTCCATAGAGATCGAAAGCAGACCGGTAGTTGCCAGGAAGAGAAGGCAGGTATGGGGAATGAGTGCTAACTAGTTTGAAGTTTCCTTGTGGGATGATGAAAATGTTCTGGAACTAGATAAGGGTGATACTTGCACAATTTGAATATACTAAATGCCACTGAATTATACACTTTAAATTGTTTAGGTGGTAAATGTTATGCATATTTTAACACAATAAAAAAGCTCTGAAAAAAAGTGCAAAACCACTACACACTCACTAGCATGGCTGTCACGACACAGGCACGACCACGAGTCAGGAAAGATGTGGAGAAACCAGAACCCTTACACATGCCGATGGGAACGAAAAATGGCACAGTCAGCACAAATCTGTCAATCTGCTAAAAAATGGAATTGTGCGCTGACGATGAGTGAATTTCATGGTATGTAAATTATACCTTAATAAGGCTGTTTTTCAAACAACTGACCTTGCATTAACAATGAATCTTCCTAGCTCTCACCCATTATTTAGGAGATCTGAAATCAAAACAACGGAAGTTTATTAAATATAAATGGGAATCATAAGTATCCACAAATTATTTCTGCACCTTTCTATACATTAACTGTCACAACTTCAATACATTTTTTTAAAAGATTACATCACATTCCCAAATACAATTTTCATGTTTAGCAAAAGGGCAGTATTTAATTAAATCACATCAATTTAAGGGGATATTGCAAAACCATGAAAATCAGTATGTGTTCATTTCTGGGGAAAAGTCATTTGAGCACAAACTAGACTGAAGATGGGGAGAATAGGATTGTAAGCACAGAGAACAGAGTGTTGACAGGAGCAGGCAGGGGAAGGGAGAGCACGCTCGATGAGGGGGCAAGGCCGTGGCCAGGACCCTCAGGCCACGGCGGGGGGTCTGAGCTTGCTCTGATGCAGAGGCAGGCACTCTACCAGAGGGCCGCGGTCCGACTCAAGGCTTAAACAGGTCACTATGGCTGCTGTGTGGACACAGGGAAGGGGCTACAAGTCAGGGGTCAGCAAGGAGGCTGAGGCCCTGATCCGGCTAGAACCGAAGGTGGCTCAGGCTACAGGAATAAGTGGGCCAGGTGGCTGGGCTCTGAGAATACTTTCAAGGCAGAGGTTACACGACTTGCCCATAGATTCAGTGTGATTCTAAAGACAACACAGCTGAAGAGAAAAAAACTTGTACACAATATAAAATTAGGTGGGAGACGAGACTTTTTAGAAGGACTACAATTATGCAAAAATCCTGCCCCTGACGTATCTTTGGTAGGTAGGACTCATTCTTACGGGATCTAGACAATTCCATTGACCAGTAACAAGAGCTCTAGGTGGAGGTTTTAAGTAGGCTTTTAACAACTTTCTCTATTTCTCCAATCATTAGATTGTTTTTTTCAAATTACTCATTATAAGAAGTGGCTTTAGGAAGCATTAGAATGGTATATAATATACTTATTAAAATTACAGTATTGGTTGTTTTAATGATTATATAAAAATTAAATATACCACAGCTTACTCATTCAAACAAAAATTGCATCCTTCCAACTAAGGACAGGAAAGAGGTAAGAATGCCACTGGAGGGATTCCTCTTTCCAAGCTTTCCCGGAATCTTGACACACTCTCCGGACCGGTGGCTCCCTGGGACCGCTGGACGGACACACACACACACACACACACACACAAGACACAAAAAGGTGTTGTGAAAACCAGGACCACTTGGGGCCAAGTCTCCTAAAAAAGGCACAAAAAAAACGGGAAAACTCTTTTTAAGCCAGAAGAAAAAGTCAGTGTTGCTGGTGGCGTCATTTGCTTCGTTTACCTTTTGGTATTGTGTCTGCCATGTAAAGTAATCTGAAGAGTCGCACCACCATGTCAGCAGCGATGATGACACCCGCAAGCCCACGGCCCCTGAACAGAAGCCCCTACAAAGACCACCATCACTTCACCCTGTTTTTGTCAGTAAACCATGCAGTCTAAGTTTTTCCCAGTCGGCCCCGGACAGAGCCCCTTTCGTAACAAAATTATTCTCTCTCTCTCTCAGTAGTAGTGACTCAGGGAAAGATAGAGGATTTAAAAACTTCAAAGCAGTATTTCTGGACTTTTAGATTTGCCATCTATTCAGTATCTACATTCCCAGTGTTCATTCTCCTTCATAAGGAAGAGAGTAAAAGACAAATCCCCAAAACTTCAGTTCCAACCCCCACACCTTCAGTGACTCCCTGGAAGTGCCCATTCCCAAAGGAGGCCCATGCCTGCTCCCGTCCTGTCTCCTCTGTGCACCACACGCCAGGGCACACAGGCCGAAAGGCCCACCTGCCAGCCACTGCCTACCTCTCCATGCTCATCGACTGCCTACCTGCTTCCCCTTAACCTACCTTGCACAGACACCCAGACTCACACGCACACACTTGCACATACACACACACACGTATGCATGCTCGCGTGCTCACCACTGCCCACTTGAGGCTCTGTGCCCTCCCCCTGTGCTGTTCATCTTTTCATCCTGAAGTGCTCCATGCTCCTTCCTGCATCTGAGCCTTTGCTCACGCTGGGCCTTCTGCCCTGAAACACTTGTCTCTTCCTTCACCTGACAACCACACCTCTGCCACCAGATCCCAGGCAGACTAACTTCTTCAGGGCCATCTTCCTAGAAAACCCAGGCCAAGGCAGGCCCCGAAGTTATCCTCTCTACCGGTATCTGCATTTTCCACTGCTCACAATTTATAGTCCCTGATTCAGTGACTGACTACAGTAGCCTCTTCCACTGGACTAGAGCTCCACAAGGGTGAAGACACAGTCTGCAGACAGTAAATGCTGCACAAGGAAATGAGGAGCAGGTCTCATTCTTAACAGACACCTCTTGTTCTGGGGGAAACTGATGCTCCACAAATCCTGGGCAGCGGGGTAAGGACCTTAGTGAACATCTGCAGGAGACCTGGGGCTTCCCCCAAAATGACACCTGCTCACAGGACGCGCGCGGCAAGGCTTGCTTTGTCTCTTCCATTCTAACAACCTTCCCGGGCCCCCAAGGCCTGCCTGTCAGATGTAGAGCTCACACCCTAGCTGTAAAAGGCAAGGGATGAGCCAGGACAAGATGCAACACATGATCCCGGACTGGATCTCGAAGCAGAAAAGGTTTTGTTTTGCTTTTCCTATAAAGCAGTAATTCTTACCAGTTGTGCCCTGTAAGGGGCATTGGGCAACATTTGGGGACATTTTTGGTTGCCACGTATGGAAGGGGGTGCTGCTGGCATCCAGTGGGTAGAAACCAAGGATGCTGGTAAACATCCCACATCCTACAATGCACAGAACAGGCCCCCCAACAAAGGATTATCAGATTGAAAATGTCAGCAGTGCTATGGTTGAGAAACTCTACTGTAAGTGAGACAATGGACAAAATCTGAATGAGGGCTGTGTCTGAGGTTATAGTACAGTGTTGATGTTAATTCCCTGATTTTGAAAATTACACTACAGTTACACAAGGGCATGCCCTGGTTTTTAGAAAATGTCCACTGAATTTTTAAAGACAGTAAATCATGATGTCTGCAACTTACTCTCAAAAGATGGAGGTAGGGAGAGAGAGAAATGATAAAACAAATGCAAACATTTGGGAAATATGAGTTGTGGTATGTTTGCAACATATCTGTAAGTCTAAAATTATTTTAAAATTTTAAATTAAAAATATTTTGACAGCCCGGGCATGGAGGCGGCATCCAGATGCTGGGCAGGTTCCAGGAACATGGGGCATGAGCAGGGTGGCGGAAATCTCCTCCCAAAACCATATATCTATGAAAATACAGCAAATACAACTATTCCTAAAAGAGAGACCAGAATACACAGGACAGCGCACAGCCTGCATCTACACCTGAGAGGACTCGGCACCCCGCAAGGCGGGTAAGATACAGAGCCACATCCTGGCGGGACCCGAGCACTCCCCCACCCTAGCGCACCGGTGGGAGGACAGGATTCAGAGCTGGGAGGGAGTGGAAGTACAGGCCCGGAAATAACCAGCCCTGGTGATCTGCGCTGGGAGCGCTGACACGCATCGCGCGGTGTATCAGATATTAGGGAGGGAGAAGGTGCAGGTTTTGAGCTGGGAAGGCGCCCGGGTCTGTGCAGCCGGCTCCCAGAACAAAAGAAAAGCATGCTCTTTTTTCAGTGGTCTTACGATCGTCGCAGCACACTCGGCCCAGCACTCTGTGAGTCCTGAGGAATTTCGGACCCCTTGGATGGCGACTGAGAAAAAGTAGCCGCACTGAAACTTCACACAGAGATCAATAGCCCCCCATTCGTTGCCGTCCCAGCCAGACCTGCAAAAGGCCCAGCGCAGCGTAGCCGTGGCCACAGAATAGTGGAGCAACAGTGCCACCTACAGCATCCTTACAGAATCTACTCCCGGTGGGCCTTTTTATTTCCCTTTTCTTTTCTTTTCTTTCTTTATTTTTTTCCTCTTTTCTTTCTCTTCCTCCTTTTTTTTAAAAGTCTTAAAGAGCACAGCTGACAAACAGGGCACCTGCCAGTGACTGCCTCTATCGCCATGAAAAGACAGAGGAATATGGTACAGACAAAGCTCACCCAGACAACACCAAAGAGGGAGCCTGAATGAATGGAAATGCACAATTTTCCTGAAAAAGAATTCAAAATAAAAGTCATAACCATGCTAATGGATCTACAGAGAAATATGTAAGAGCTGAGGGAGGAAGTGAAGGAATTCAGGAAAGACAATGCAGAAATGAGACATGCCATCGACGGACTTAGCAGCAGACTGGACGAGAAGCAGGAGACTGTTAATGGAATAGATATCAGAGAAGAGGAATACAGACCAGCCGAGGCAGAGAGAGATAAAAGGATCTCTAGAAATTAAAGAATATTAAGAGAACTGTGTGACCAATTTAAAACGGAACAATATTCGCATTATAGGAGTACGAGAGGAAGAAGAGAGACAAAAAGGGATAGAAAGTGTCTTTGAAGAAATAATTGCCAAAAATTTCCACATGCTGGGGAAGGAAATAGTCTCACAGTCTAAGGAAGCTCACTGATCTCCCAACACAAGGTACCCAAGGAAGACAACACCAAGACACATAATAATGAAAACAGCAAACATCAAAGATAAGGAGAGAGTATTAAAGGCAGCTAGAGAAGAAAAAAGATCACCCACAAAGGAAAACACATCAGACTATCATCAGACGTCTCAACAGAAATCCTACAGGCCAGAAGAGAATGGCATGATATATTTAATGTAATGAAACAGAAGGGCCTCGAACCAAGAATATTGTATCCAACACGATTATCATTTAAATATGACAGAGGGATTAAACAATTTCCAGACAAGAAAAAGCTGAGAGAATTTGCCTCCCATAAACCACCTCTACAGGACATCTTAAAGGAACTGCTCTAGAGGAAAGCCCTCCTAAGGCTAAAAAGATGCCACCAGAGAAAATAAAATCATAGCAAAGAAAGCAGACCATCCAAATACTAACTAAAGGCAAAGAATAAAACACCTAGTGTATAAAGAATGGATAAGGAAGAATAAGAAGGGAGAGAAATAAAGAAACATCAGACTGTGTTTATAATAACTTAACAAGAAAGTTAAGTTAAACTGTTAGATAGTAAAGAAGCAACCCTTGAACCTTTGGTAACCACGAATCTAAAGCCAGCAATGGCAAGAAGTACATATCTTTCGATAATCACCCTAAATGTAAATGGACTGAATGCACCAATCAAAAGACACAGAGTAACAGATGGATAAAAAAGCAAGACCTATCTATATGCTGCCTATAAGAAACTCACCTCAAACCCAAAGATACACACAGACTAAAAGTGAAGGGATGGAAAAAGATATTTCATGCAAACCACAAGGAGAAAAAAAGCAGGTGTTGCAGTACTTGTATCAGACAAAATAGACTTCAAAACGAAGAAAGTAGCAAGAGATAAAGAAGGACATTACATAATGATAAAGGGGTCAATCCAACAAGAGGATATAACCATTATAAATATATATGTACCCAACACAGGAGCGACGGCATATGTGAAACAAATACTAACAGAATTAAAGGAGGAAATAGACAGCAATGCGTTCATTTTAGGTGACTTCAACACACCACTCACTCTAAAGGACAGATCAACCAGACAGATAATAAGTAAAGACACAGAGGCCCTGAACAACACACTAGAACAGATGGACCTAACAGACATCTACAGAACTGTACACCCAAAAGCAGCAGGATACACATTCTTCTCAAGTGCACATGGAACATTTTCCAGAATAGACGACATGCTAGGCCACAAAAAGAACTTCAGTAAAGTCAAAAATATTGAAATTCTACCAACCAACTTCTCAGATCACAAAGGTATAAAACTAGAAATAAATTTTAGAAAGAAAACAAAAAGGCTCACAAATACATGGAGACTTAGCAACATTCTCCTAATTAATCAATGGGTTAATGACCAAATCAAAAAAGAAATCAAAGAATATATGGAGACTAATGACAACAACAACACAAAGCCACAAGTTCTGTGGGACGCAGCAAAGGCAGTTCTAAGATGAAAGTATATTGCAATCTAGGCCTATGTAAAGAAGGAAGAACATTCCCAAATGAATAGTCTAAAGACACAATTGCTGAAATTGGAAAAAGAAGAACAAATGAGGCCCAAAGTCACCAGAAGGAGGGACATAATAAAGATCAGAGAAGAAATAAATAAAATTGAGAAGAATAAAACAATAGAAAAAAATCAATGAAACCAAGAGCTAGTTCTTTGAAAAAATAAACAAAATAGATAAACCCCTAGCCAGACTTATTAAGAGAAAAAGAGAATCTACATACATATAAACAGAACCAGAAATTAGAAAGGAAAAATAACGACAGACCCCACAGAAATACAAAGAATTATAAGAGAATATTATGAGAATCTATATGCTAAAAAGCTGGAAAACCTAGAAGAAATGGATAACGTCTTAGAAAAATACAACCTTCCAAAACTGACCAAACAAGAAACAGAAAAACTAAACAGACCAATCACCAGCAACGAAATTGAAGAGGTAATCAAAAAACTACCCAAGAACAAAACCCCCGGGCCAGAGGGATTCACCTCTGAATTCTACCAGACATATAGAGAAGAAATAACACCGATTCTCCTTAAAGTCTTCCAAAAAATAGAAGAGGAGGGAATACTTCCAAACTCATTCTATGAAGCCAGCATCACTCTAATACCAAAACCTGGCAAACGCCTCACCAAAAAGGAAAATTACACACCAATATCCCTGATGAATGTAGATGCAAAAATACTCAACAAAATATTAGCAAACCGAATTCAAAAATACATCAAGAGGATCATACACCATGATCAAGTGGGATTCATCCCAGGGATGCAAGGATGGTACAACATTCGAAAATCCATCAACATCATCCACCACATCAACAAAAAGAAGAACAAAAACCACATGATCATCTCCATAGAAGCTGAAAAAGCATTTGACAAAATTCAGCATCCATTCCTGATTAAAACTCTCACCAAAATGGGTATAGACGGCAAGTACCTCAACATCATAAAGGCCATATATGACAAACCCACAGCTAACATCATACTTAACAGTGAGAAGCTGAAAGCTTTTCATCTAAGATCGGGAACAAGACAGGGATGCCCACTCTCTCCACTGTTATTCAACATAGTACTGGAGGTCCTAGCTACAGCAATCAGACAAAACAAAGACATACAAGGCATCCACATTGGTAAAGAAGAAGTCAAATTGTCACTATTTGCAGATGACATGATACTGTACATAAAAAAACCTAAAGACTCCACTCCAGAACTACTAGAACTAATATCTGAATTCAACAAAGTTGCAGGATACAAAATTAACACAAAGAAATCTGTTGCTTTCCTATACACTAACAATGAACTAACAGAAAGAGAAATCAGAAAAATAATTCCATTCACAATTGCATCAAAAAGAATAAAATACCTAGGAATAAACCTAACAAAGGAAGTGAAACACCTATACTCTGAAAACTACAAGACACTCCTAAGAGAAATTAAAGAGGACACTAACAAATGGAAATGCATCCCATGCTCTTGGCTAGGTAGAATAAATATTGTCAAAATGGCTATACTACCGAAAGCAATCTATACATTCAATGCAATCCCTATCAAAATACCTACAGCTTTCTTCAATGAACTGGAACAAATAATTCTAAAATTTATATTGAGCCACAAAAGACCCCGAATAGCCAAAGCAATCCTGAGAAGGAAGAATAAAACAGGGAATTACGCTCCCTGACTTCAAGCTCCACTACAAAGCCACAGTAATCAAGACAATTTGGTATTGGCACAAAAACAAACCCACAGACCAGTGAAACAGAATAGAAAATCCAAACATTAACCCAAACATATACAGTCAATTAATATTTGATAAAGGAGCCTTGGATATACAATGGGGAGATGACAGCCTCTTCAGCAGCTGGTGTTGGAAAAACTGGACAGCTACATGTAGAATGAAACTGGACTACTCTCTAACACCATACACTAAAGTCACATCAAAATGGATCAAAGACCTGCATGTAAGTCATGAAACCATAAAACTCTTAGAAAAAAACATAGGCAGAAATTTCTTGGACATAAACATGAGAGATTACTTTATGAACATATCTCCCTGAGCAAGGGAAACAAAAGCAAAAATGAACAAGTGGGACTATATCAAGCTGAAAAGCTTCTGTACAGCAAAGGACACCATCAGTAGAACAAAAAGACATCCTACAGTATGTGAGAATATATTCATAAATGACATATCTGATAATGGGCTGACATCGAAAATATATAAAGAACTCACGCACCTCAACAAACATAAAGTAAATAATCCAATTAAGAAATGGGCAGAGGACATGAATAGACACTTCTCCAAAGAAGAAACTCAGATGGCCAACAGACACATGAGAAGATGCTCCACATCGCTAATCATCAGAGAAATGCAGATTAAAACCGCAATGAGATATCACCTCACACCAGTGAGGATGGCCAACATCCAAAACACAATCAACAACAAATGTTGGCGAGGATGTGGAGAAAAGGGAACCCTCCTACACTGCTGGTGGGACTGCAAATTAGTTCAACCATTGTGGAAAGCAGTATGGAGGTTCCTCAAAAAACTCAAAATAGAAATACCATTTGACCCAGGAATTCCACTCCTAGGAATTTACCCTAAGAATGCAGCAGCCCAGTTTGAAAAAGACATATGCACCCCTATGTTTATCGCAGCACTATTTACAATAGCCAAGAAATGGAAGCAACCTAAGTGTCCATCAGTAGATGAATGGATAAAGAAGATGTGGTACATATACACAATGGAATATTATTCAGCCATAAGAAGAAAACAAATCCTACCATTTGCAACAACATGGATGGAGCTAGAGGGTATTATGCTCAGTGAAATAAGCCAAGCCGAAAAAGACAAGTATCAAATGATTTCACTCATATGTGGAGTATAAGAACAAAGAAAAAAACTGAAGGAACAAAACAGCCACAGACTCACAGAACCCAAGAACAGACTAATAGTTACCAAAGAGAAAGGGACCGGGGAGGATGGGTGGGAAGGGAGGGATAAGGGGGAAAAGGGGGCATTCCGATTAGCAGATGTAATGTTGGGGGGGCAGGGGGAGGGCTGTACAACTCAGAGAAGACAAGTAGTGACTCTATAGCATCTTACTACGCTGATGGACAGTGACTGTAATGGGGTATGTGGGGGGAACCTGATGAATGGGTAGTTTAATCACCATAATATTGCACATGTAATTGTAGATTAATGATACCAAAATAAATTATAAAAAGAAAAATATTTTGAAACAAAAAAAGTCAAGACGCTATTGCAAATCAACCTTGTAGCTCATACTTCTGTTATTTCACAGACAGGGGATCAGACATTCTTAGACAACTTAAGGGCAAGATTGCCACAGACTGAAATGGAAGAAGAAGAAAAGATCCAGAAGCACTGTACACAGAGATTAATTCCAAAAGTACTTTGAAAATCTCTTTTCTACTCCCTTCGCTTTTATGTCTCTCCCTTCCATAGGCCTCAGATGATGATGTTGTCACAATGTCACAGACATTTTTCCAGACAAGGTCCCATCTCCCTTATAAAACTTGCATAGCATTCCATTTTCCAATATGTGCCATAATTCTGTCATCCAATCTCCTACTCACAAACACATCGTACTTTTGCAATTAACAAACATGGAAATAAATATCGTTCTTTACCAGATCTCTTCACACTTGTCCAATTATTTCCTTTACATAAGTTCCTAGAACTGAAATTATGGGGAAAAATTCATATTCGTATTACCAATCTGACTTCCATATAGGTACCAATTTACATCCCACAAAGTACATAAGAGAATTTCTGTTCCCACATTCTCAACTGTATGATTTTTTTTTCACTTTTTAAGTCTTGCCAACCCAATAGATAACCATTAGTATCTTTTCATTATTTGTATAATTTTACTTTTATTAATAAAATTTGAATTTTGTTATTAGCATTTATTCCTTTAGTTTTCCCAGTTTTATTAAGCTACAATTGACATATAACATTGTAGTAGTCCCAGCTGTACAACTTAATGATTTGACATATGTTTATATTAGAAACAATCACCACAATAAGTTTAGTTAACATTTATTATGTCACATAATTAAAACTTTATTTTCTTGTGATAAGAATTTTTAAGATCTACTCCCAGCAATTTTCAAACATACAATACAGTATCATTAACTACAGTCACCATGCTGTACATTACATCTCAGAACTTATTTATCTTATAACTGGAAGTTCTTACTCTTTGACCACCTTCACCCATCTCACCCATCTCCCAACACCCACCTCTATCAATCACCTATTTGTTCTCTATGAGCTCAGCTGTTTAGACTTTCACATGTAAGTGGTATACAGTATTTGTCTTTCTCTGACTAACTTATCTGACTTGGCATAATGCCCTCAAATGACAGGATACTCTTCTTTTTTATGGCTTAATAGTACTCCATTGGGAGGAGCAATATATGTATATATATGTATCTCCAAGACATGTAGGTTGTTTCTATGTTTTGGTTATTGTAAATAATGCTATAATGCTTCAATGAACATGGAGGTGCAGATACCTCTGTGAGATAGTGATTTTGTTTGTATATATACCCAGAAGTGGGATTGCTGGATCTTATGGTACGTCTATTTTTAATTTGGGGGGGAACCTCCACACTGTTTCCCATAATGGTTGCACCAATTTACATTCCCACCAAGAGCGCACAAGGGCTCCATTTTCTCCACATCCTTGCCAATGCTTGTTATTTCTTGTCTTTTTGATAAAAAGCCATCCTAACAGTTGAGATATCTCTTTGTGGTTGTGATTTGCACTCTCCAGATAATGGGTGATGTCGAGCATGTTTTCATGTGAGTATTGGCCATTTGCATTTATTTCTTAACAATATTTAACATCTTTTCACAGATATACCGGCCATTTGCATTCTTTTACAGGATGTTCTGTATGTCCTTTTTCTTGTTTAGCTCTAGGGGTGTTCAACTCTTCATTATTGATATACAGAAGACCTTTATATTAACCCTTTGCATTACAAATACACTGTGATTATTTTTACCCCACTTGTCCTGTGTCTTGCAACCCTACTTATCTTTAATTTTTTCCCCACCCAGCCTTGCTCTGCTGACACAGGACTCTCTCTCATGAGCTCATAGGAAAATGGTCTCAATGTGGATGTTGATTTGATTCATATACAATTTTTCCTAGGAAAGAGGAGTCAGTGAGAATGATTACAACGTTCAACAGAAAGAAAAAGGCCCTTCAGCTCTAGTACTGCAGAAACGGTAGCCCTTCTGGACCTTTTTAAAAGAAATAAGCTCTGCACCCAGGGCTCCACTTCCTTCTATGCCCCCTTAACAGTCACCACAGGGGCTCAGTGCCCCGATTCCTGCTGCATGCCTCACAGCCTTCCCCCTGCAATGTTTGTGTGGCTCCAGCCACAGGCAGTGGAGCCTGGTGTTATTCATATCATTTCCTAATGTACTGTTTTCATTAGTGTTCTGGTTACAAAGTGACATAGCTCCTGTCATTTTCTGCTCAATTTTGCAGAATATGCAAGTTTTTCAGGAACAGACATATCATGTTACAGCAAGAATGCTAGTATGAAGTTTAATTTTTGTATAGTCAAACCGATCCATCATTCTTCATTGTTCTAGGCTTCATGTCATGCTTAGAATGGGCTTCCCCATTTCAAGGTTATTAAAATATCCCGCAATATTTACTTCAAGCACTTGTATGACTTCATTCTTAACACTGCTATTTTAGAACCATCTGGATTTTACTGGGTTTGAAGGAATTGTGTCAGGATCCAGCTGTACCTCTTATAACAATAACAAATACAAGCAGTAACAGTGCAAACATGTATGGACTGCTACCATCACCAAGCACTTACACCCACTAACTCATTTAATCTTCCTAACAGACCTAAGAGTGGAGAGGCTTACCATTCCCATTTTACAGAAGGAGAAACTAAGGCATAAAGAGGTTGGATACCTAGACCCGTATCACACAGCTAGGAAATAGTGGACCTGATTCGCTAACACCAAGTCTGCATGCAGCAGCCACAGTCCCAACCACAACCCACGCTGCCTCTGACCCTAAAGACCCTGGTCTCACTGATGAAATAATTTCTCCTAATAATTCTCCATTCTCTACATTTTCCTCCTATTCCCAAGTTCCACTCTCTTGACTGCTTTAAGACTTCCTTAAACATAGCACAGAGCTAAAGCTTCAGTTTTTGACCCATTCTAAGGCTTTGTTTTCAAATAGGAGCCTTATGGTCATACCAGATGTGACCAGTCTTCCTTCTGTCATACCTCCTGGTGGTTTCATTTTATTGAGGTTTCATTGCTTGGCAGTCTTTTGTCTTGTAGAACATGTGACGCCAGATTCCTTTTTTTCTAGTGACCTAGGACAGAGCTTCCTCAAACAGTGCTGCCGTGGAGGGTACCAGGCAGTGTCTGGGGTGGCCTCCAGCTGTCAGCTATTACCACTATTTGCTCCTCGTGCTATGCAAATACCATCACTTTCTTACACAGGTTATAATGTGGAAGATGAAGGAACACTGATTCTCAAGATTCATATCATATCTTTCAAATTCCTTTCAAGGAAACATGGTAGATGCTGCTGGTGGCTTCCCATTATCCATACTCCTCAGTAGCAAAGCCCCATGCAAAGATTACATTCCTCAGCCTCCCCTGCAGCAAGGTGTGACCATGGGGCTAAGTTCTGGCCAGTGAGATATCAGCAGCTTTCCCAAAGGCTGCATGAAACTTGGACATGATGGCTGGAACTTCAGCAGCCTTATTAGACCATGTGATGACCTGAAGAATGGAAACTACAGCTAGTATGGTAGAACTTAAGGATAGGAAGAGCCTGGGGCCTGAGGACAGCAGAGCAGCATCAGTACTGCAGAGCCCTCTTCTGAACGTTTTGTGAGAGAAAACTGAATCCTATCAGGCAGAGCCATTGTTTTATGCAGTCAAACCTAATATTTACTGATTTAAAGGTTATTACCTTTAAATTACTGGGAGATAAATCTGTATTTCTCTGATTATCCTTAACAAAAATAGGATACTTCCTCTCACCAGTCTTCCTCCCACCTTGGGTTTTGTTGCTCTCATCTGGACGTTCAGATCCAGTTTCCTGTTTTCAAATTATTAACTTTTTACACCTACACTCACCTTTCTGTTTTCCAAAAACATTTATACCCAATATTTTGGAGGCAGCCCAGGCAGCTGCCGCAGTTCAGGACCCACATCTTTCCACCTGTCCTCTCTTCCCCAAATTAGCTTTTATTATGGAAAGGAAGTCAGTTAGCATCATGGGTAATCTCTGAGATAAATATTACATACTGAATCAAAAAAACTTCACTAAGAGAACAAAAATTTTTGAAACCACAATACCTACTGTACCTCCACCATTCAGTACAGTCAGCTGTCTTATTGTTAATCTAAATTTCTTCCTGAACAGGAAATTCTGTTTATAAATGAACAATGGTTACTTTTTCAAAACATCAAATGAGATCATCTGGATATTAAAAGATTTCAAAGCCACCCAAAAAAAGAATACTACAGCCTGGCAATTAGCAGTAAAAAAACACAGATAAAATAAAACCTGACAGTGCAAAGATTCTGGGTTACCTGAACCACATTTCAAACCAATGCAAACATAAATTCAAAGTGTTGAAAATTACAAAGGACAACTTCCTGCAAAGCAGAACGCAGATGAAGAAATATAAAGCCATAATAAAGGAAAATCTTTAAAGTTATGTCATCAGGTGACATGGTTACAATACACAAGTATTGGAGCAATTAAAGTATCTGTTAGGTATATATTCGAATAGCACAGTGACTGCAAGAGAAGGTCTCTTGCTCTCCTCTCCAAGGCTAGGGGTGAGCCTGTTAGAGCCAAAAAAAAAAAGTCGGGCTGCAGAGACCAAGATGAGAGCTCTGAAGTCTCATTAAAGATGCAGCCACACCTGGTGGGATGGGCGTGGCTGAGGAGCAGCAGCCAAAGGGTTAGGCGGTTCTTTTTGGGGGGGCAAAAATGTTCTCAAGTTGTACTAAACCATCTAATACACTAAACATACTAAAAACCATCAAGTTATATGTTTTAAGTGGGTGAACTATATGGTATGTGAATTACATCTCAGTGCAGCGGTCACATTCACAGAATGCAATCGGGAGGAATGTGAGAGCAGGGCCACCGGTCACACCCACTACACTGAGCACGTCGCCAAATCTCTTGCCAAACTCTGTTCATGAAAGATGAATCTGAAGCCACCGGGAAGACTGAGTCGCCTTCCCCACACCCTTGGAAAGCCCACGGAGCTCCTGGTGCCCTTCACCAACATTTCAACTGAAAATGAGATTTCATATTTAGGAACAGTAATCTCTGGCTGCCCAGAGAGTTCAGTGACAGGGATCAACTGTTTATGGCTGAACAATGTTGAGTGGGTGGGGATGACTGAGCTCACCAAGAGCCCTTTGGATTTTTTTTGGCTTCCCAACTGAAAAGGGCTGTTTTCCTCTCTTATTAAGTTGATGTCCTGATACAGATTAGGTCTTGAAGGTCTAGACCAGGAGTCCGCCAACGATGGCCCACAGTAAAACTGAGCCCCTTGCCTGTTTTTTTTTTGGCATCATTAATCTACAATTACATGAGCAACATTATGGTTACTGATTCCCCATCATCAGGTCCCCCCCACCAACCCCATTACAGTCACTGTCCATCAGCCTAGTGAGATGCTATAGAGTCACTACTTGTCTTCTCTGTGCTACCCCGTGTCCCCCCCACCACATTATGTGTGCTGATCATAATGCCCCTTTTTCCCCCTTATCCCTCCCTTTCCCACCCATCCTCCCCAGTCCCTTTCCCTTTGATAACTATTAGTCCGTTCTTGGGTTCTGTGAGTCTGCTGCTGTTTTGTTCCTTCAGTTCTTTTCTTTGTTCTTATACTCCACATATGAGTGAAATCATTTGATATCCCTTGCCTGTTTTTATAACTAAAAGTGTCATTGGCATTCTTTTAGGTATTGTCTACAGGCTGCCTTCAGCTACAAGAGCAGAGACCAGTCATTGTGACAGAGACCACGGAACCCGCAAAACTTAACTACTTACTCTCTGACCCTTCCTGGCAAAGTCTGCCAACCCTTGCTCCAGGCCACAGGGCCCATGTCCTTCCCCCACCCACCCCACCCTGGCTCCTAGCCCAACCGGGCTAAGAGCATGAGTGAAGAGGTCAGAGGCCACTGACACCATGAGGCTTTCCTGAAGGCCACCTACAGACCTCAGCTGTTCAAGGCTGCACCTATTACCTGAGGATCCTCTAAAATCCAGGCTGTCCATTTTGGTCACAATTTTTCCTTCACTCCCACCCTTGCTACGGTTCGCTGTGAATGCAGCTCTCTGACTTTGAGCGGGGCCATGGAACTTGCTTTGATCCATGGGAAGTGAGTAGACATCAAGTATTGTGTGCATGTCCAACCAGCAGCTCTCACTGTGCCTGTGTGGTTGAATTTGTCCTCTGGAGCTCCTGTCCTTTACTAGAGAGTACGGCCCTGACAGCTGCTGCCCCTTTAGCCCAAATCCTCAAATTAGAGACAAGAGGAACAGACCTGAATTAAAGCCCAGGCAATCCTCAGGTACCTACAGCCAAGAGCAAGGAGTAAATGTTGCGGTACCCATGGTGGATTTGGGAGTCATTTGTTACCCAGCATTTCTAATGCAACCACTGACTAAAGTGCACCCAATTTAAAATCATGTGAAATGTGAACACCCATAGCTAGAATAAATTTCGCCACATGGAACTGAATTACACCATCGTCAGGGTTTCCCAACAAGCAGTCTAAGCAAAAGAGCCATGGCCACACTTGGATCTCATATGCCTCCCTTACAAAATCAACTTCTGGAATTAACTGGAAAAAAAGTAGATAGGCGTAAATTAAAATACAGGTAGATGGATCAAAGAAGGAGAAGGGATGTGGATTTTTGTTCTACACAACTTTTGGTTTATACAACTGAAGTTGCCTGCCTTACCTGTCAGACCCTCCAGATAATTAACTCTTCTTTCCTTCAATACCTTTCCAAAATTGCAAAGCCAGGTGATGCAGGTATAAGGCTACCACTCCTGTAGCTGGTGCTTCCTGGCCCACTAGGTGGCGCTATATCTGCACCTGGTCAGGCCCAGGCCCTCCCTCCAGGCCCAGCAAAAGTAGGAGTGGGCACCAGGAGACTTCCAGGCCCTTTCTCAAACTCAGCTTTGCCTCTTCCCGTTTCTACTCGCCACAAACCTCCATGTACATAGGGAGAAATAGCTGCAGTAACACTGAGCGAAGAAGTTCAAACCTGCAGCTATGATGACCTGAACTGCCTGTTGTGAGATTTTCTTGATACAAAAAAAATACATAACTACATTTATTGTGTAAACTGAAACCTAACACGTGGGATTGAAAATGAGAACAGAAATTCCTACCAAGAGGATTGATTATGAGGGTCTGCACGCCCATAGGCTTAGCCTCGTCATTGTCTTTACCACCATTAATAAACAAAACCTTCCCTCTTCACTCCCACTGAGAAAGTTCCGTTTGGCCCACACACATATTCCACCAAACAGATCAAAACCCAGCTGGGGCTGAAAACCTTCTGGAAGACGAAGATGTGAGTCTTGCTCAGAGTTGGCTCACTCGGGATCTGGGGTTCATGTCGGCCTTTTCTGGATCCTCCAACTACATCCAGGGCACTTCCTTCCATCTGCCTTTAAACCCCTTGTTCACTTGAGACACACGCCCGTCCCCCCTTGCTTATGCTCGCTCTTCCACTCCCCAGTCCCTCCCTCCCCACCAAGCCCCGCCGTCATCCCGGCTGCTGTCCCACCTCTACACAAGTCCCCTAACTCTCAATTCCTGGACTTAACACCGCCACTGCCAGCCATACCTGGACCACCTCTGAAACCTGAGATTCACGCCCCCTCCCTGACTGTGACCATGACCCTCAGTTCTCACAGTTCTCCTACACTTATTCCCACTACGCCACATCAAGACCCTGCCCCTTGCTCCCTCCACTTTGCCTTTATTGCCTGCTTCCCATCCAGCTGGACCCCACTCCCTTAGCTTCAATTCCCCCCAGCTCTCGCCCCATCATTCCGTGGTATTCTTGTGGCATGCACAGGACAAAGCCCAGTTCTGGATGAAAGCAAAGATTCACCTTCCTCTGCCCTGCAGCTGGGCTCCCATCCTCGGGGGCCCATCAGGCCCAGCACTCATCTCCTGTCCCGACACAGTGCCGGGGGGTGGGAGAGGGGCTGCACAGGGTCCGAGACAGCCTCTCAGCAGGGCAGTGAGTTAGCAGGAAGCCCAGAGCATGCATCCCACTGCCCAGAGCATGGGCTGGCTAGTCCTTGCTGTTCTCTCACCCTCATTCCTCCACCCGCCACTGTGGTCAGGCTGCTTCTTGAAGATTTCCAGAACTCACGGCCTTCAGGCCTCCAGTTTCACTTCATTCAAACTCTCACCCCTCCTTCCCATTAAACTCCAGCTAAGAACTCGGAAGGCCTACTGCACACTGCCTGCAGGCAGTAAGTGCTGACCGGACCAGTCATCATGTCCTCACCCGTTCACCCACCTGCAACCCACGTCCGGGCCACACACTTACTAAGCTTCCTGCTTCTAGCTAAACCCCAGTGTATCCCAACTGAGCATCATGGAGCCCCTTCACTATCACAGGATGTATCAAGTAACATGAGAGGGTGCCCGTTACCCAGAGAGAGGAAGAGGAGGAGGAGGGCAGGGGAATGGAGAGGGAGACAAGAAAGAAAAAGAAAGGGAGGAGAGGAAATCTGAAAATTAAAGTCCTCCTAGATGGCATGAATGCCCACTGGCCCCGGTACTGAGGCCATCGCGGTAAGGCTGCGGTTTGCCGTCAGACCATCAGAGCCCTGCCAGCCTCCCCAGCACGCCCCCGACTGCGAGCGCATCAGCATGCACGCGTTCAGTTGTTTTCTAGGACAGATGTCTGGGAAAGTTAAATATGTGGTGACCCCTGCTTACACAGGCACAAGGTACACCCACTGCGTGCTCCAGAGTCCGACTCCTGCTTCTGGAGCTCAAACTCAAGCTGAGCAGTGCACCATCAGATGTGGGTGGTGAGCAAGGGCTGTAACTGGATTTCATGGCAACTGGGCTGGCTGGAAGCAGCTCTATGGAAACTGAGAATCAAACTGAGCTGTAAGTACAGAGAATCAGTAATATTCATCAAACACCTTCCGTGCACCACATCACTAGTGTTGCCATACTGAATTCCAGCAACCACCCCGGGGCTCAGATCCTCACGCCGCAGAAGCAGGGTCCCACACTAATTACCTGCTCAAGGTCACACTGTCTGTGCTGCAGCCACAGGACACACCCAGCCCTCTCAGCCCCAAAGCCAACAGGCCTTAGAGCGCAGGAAGCCAGCTGCTTCTCCCGTGGGAACACTGTGACACGGTCTGCTCAGGCTGAAATACGGGGGTAGAGTGGACTTCCCACAGGAGCAAGTTCAGGCACTTCAAGACAGTGCAGGGGGCCAGCATTCATTTATTTCCTCTTCAACCCCATGTATGTCCACTAAAGTTTTGACAGAACCATTAGAATGAGCTTACAAGAACAACCTGTATTTATTAAAGAGAGGGAGGCAGGAGTAGGCAAAGGACAGAGTTTTACCAAAATAGCTACTTGGTGAAAACCCAAGGCAACAGAGCTTCCTAGAAGCCAAAGCAAAAAGAGAACACCTCCACACACACCACCAGAAATACTCGTTATCTAATAATAAGAAGCATACATAGCAGAAAAGAGGATAGTTCTAGCAGGAACCTCAAGAGTTCAAGAAGTTTCTAAGACAAATACTAAATAATATAATGGGAAGTATCTTTAAATTATTTTTTACAAACAATGCTGAGATGACAGTCACTTCTACAATCAACTAATAGTTTTTTTAAGAAGGGGTCATATCCTAAAAGTCTATGAAGACATTTTAATGGAGAATATTTTCACCACTGCAGAAGGTTTACTAGACTTCTACAGAGCTCTGAGTTTTCTAAGTATTTTCACAAAAATTTGTCACTTGCTTTCCCCAGTCATTCCTATTATTCCCATTGTTCCCATCAGACAAAGAAACCTTCTTGGCCTCCTCAACCACTTCAGACGCCTCCAGGCCTCCACCCCTGCCACCCAAGGCCCTGCCCCGTGGCCTCCAGCAGACCAGCCAGAGCTGCAGGCCCTGCCACACCCCACACAGCAGGCAGCACCGGCTCTCACAGGGGAGCCTGCCTCGGAACACTCAGAGCAGTGAAGAAACAAAAAGGGCGAGGTTAGGAGGAAGTGGGAGAAGAGCCATCAGTGGGGAAAAGGGAAGCCCATTTCTGAGAGGCAGAGGGATCAGGCCAGCAGAAGAGAGCAGGACCAGCCTGGGACCAGGATGTGGAGGACGGGCTGCGGGGCAGTCTCAGAGACAACGACAGAAGATGGAAAAACAGGGCAAACTGGAGGGCAACCATTAGAACGGCTATCCAACTGCAGTCTCTCGCCGCTTCCCCAGCTTCCCCAGGAGGCCCAGGGTTTTCCTCCAGGACAAATACAAATGGAGAGATGGACAATGACAGTGACAGGCAGGCAGAATGGCGGACACACAGATAACAGACAGAAAAAAAGGCAGGCAATGGTAACAACAAATAAAATAATTAACTGGACACTTACTATGAGCCAAGAGCATGCTAGTGCTCTGCATGTATTAACTCATTTAACCCTCCCAGCAATCCAGTGGGGCAGGTCCTACAATGTGACCATCTCTACAGTTGGTAATAAAGAAAGTATACATAATAATTATTTAGAATTATGGAGGTAACTGCTCCATGAGCTAAAAGCAGAAAGTGATAAGCATTTATCTCATATCACAGAAAATAAAAATAAAAATTCCTCTGGGAAACACCAAAAGATACTCAACCTCCACACACTGAGAGGAATATAAATTGTGACCACAGGCACTGTTTTACACAGCTCAGTAGGCAAAGAGCAAGATGTTTGCTAACGCCAGGGATGTGGAGGGCGTGGTCCCAGACACTCCCACTTCATCTGAACAATTTAAAAAGTACAACCTCTGTAGCAACATCCATCAAAACTGAATTCCCCACTTAAGGAATGCTCATCAAGAGCGCATTTAGCACAGACTTACTCAAATATGCGGGAACACAGATATCCCCTGAAGCCCTGTTTGTATCTGTAAACTACTAGAAGCTTACATGTCTACCAACAGGGGATTCATTAAAATCAATTGTTGGTCTTGCATGCAACAAATAATATGCAGCCAACAAAAAGACTGTGGTAGATGTATGACTGTCGGAGAAAAAGGTCTCCAATATATATTACTAAATAGAAAAATTAAGTCACAGAACAGTGTGTGTAGTATATGCTCCCATTATAGTAAATATTTAAAGGAGGTGGGTACATACATACACACCCACATGCACAGAATATTTTTAGGAGGATGCAACAATGCTTCCTTTGGGAAGGAAAATATAAGGCTGGGTACACGATAGTGTGCAAAAACCTCAAGATCCAGTCTTTAAATTGTTTGCATTTTTTACGTTGTACCCTTTTTTAGGCTAATGTTTCTAAGGGTTAGCTCTAGGAAGCAGGACCGGCTGCGGGAGATAAAGCATGGGGAGCACTGAATTTCATTCAATCTTCTGAGGTTCGGTGCAGATAAAATAGCCCAGTGCAAAATTTTTCAAGCTGCAAAGGGGCAGGAAAACAATATGGTGGGTCACAATTAGCATCCGTTTCCTAAAGAAAACAGAACAAAATATCTACGTGAATTTGCAAGCAATAAAGCTGAAGGTATATAGAGGAACTTGATGGGGATGCAGCTCATGACATAAAATGAGATATTTTTTAAGTGTGGATCACAGTGAAAGCTCATAAAATACTGGTAATGGTTAAGAAAGCAGACCCTAAAGGCAGACTGCCTGATTTCCTACCCTGACACAGCTAATAAGTTGTGTGACAATGTCAGGTTACTTAAGCTGTCTGTGCCTCAGTTTCTTCATCTGTAAAATGAAGATAATAATAGGACATAACTGCAGGGATGTTGTCTTTGTGGTACCCACCCACACTGAACCACGACTTGCCCATGAGTCCAACAGAATATGAAGGAAGTGACCACTTCCCAGGCAAATGAGCGAGCCAACTTGGAAGTAGATACTCCAGCCCCAGGAAACCCTTCATCTTTTAAATAAAAACTTTATTGAGATATTATTTAAATACCATTACATTTACCTTTTAAAGTGTATAATTCAATAGGTTTCAGTATATTCACAATCATAAAACCATCTACATTATCTAATTTTAGAGTATTTTCATCAACCCAAAAAAGAAACCGTGTACCCATGAGCAGTCATTCCCATCCTCCCTCTCCCCAGCCTCTGGTAACCACTAACCTACTTTCTGTCTCTATGGGTTTGCCTTTTCCAGATATTTCATATGTGACCTTTTGTGGCTTCTTTAATTTAACATACTGTTTTCAAGTATGTATCTGTACTTCATTCTTTTTATTTCTGAACCATGACCCATGGTGTGGATCCACCACAGTTTGTTTATCCCCTCATCCGTGGATGGACATTTGGGTTGCTTCTACTTTTTGGCTATTATGAGTAACACTGCTTGGAACACTCACATATAGGGTTTTATGTGGACTTATGTTTTCACTTCTCCTGGGTATGTAACTAGGAGTAGAACTGGTAAGTCATACGGTAACTACGTTTAACCTTTGAAGAACTGCCAGATGACTGTTTCTGAGACAGTGACCATGGGCTTAGACAGAATAGGGGGAGGGCCTCCGGAAAAAGCAAGGCAGGGTATTTGCAGTCAGAGCAATGTAACTACATGCAAGGAAACCCCCTACCAAAACTCTGGGTTAAACATTAAGCTCTAGGGTCATTCTTCAGTAAGATCAGTTAATATTCCCCAGACAAAGAAGAGTAGCTCATGTTTTTATTATGCTAATCATTTGTAATCATGTGTAAGATTCACTTTAGCATGCTAAAAGGCCCAGGACTATGTGCTGTCGGTCCTCTTTCAGATCTGATGGGGTGGTTTTGCAAACTGGGCAACTAATTTAGCATGCAGACCCAGCTGTAAACAACATAGTAAAAGGCAGGAAAGATGCCACCTTAAAGATAAGATTGCATTTTAACACCCAGGAACTTTGGGAAGCAGGATTCTTAACTTACTCTTTACCAAACAGACAATACCTCAGCCCACCTTGGGGGCTGGGCAGGCCACCTTTTGATATGCTCCTAGACCAAGACGCCCATATCCTAGAGAGAAATGTCGGTATCCCAGAGAGAGAAGCCTGGCAGAAAATTCCTTGTGTTAAGTTATTTCTAGATGTTCAGACACCACTTAGCAGGTCTACACCCCTAAGCCTTTTTTTTCATGTTCTTAAAAAATCCTCATCTGCCTATAAAATCCCCTAGACAAGCACCACACCGGGCTCTCTTGTTCCCTCCTGGCGTGACCCAGGAGCTCTTTCCTCTCACTTTATTTCTAAATAAAAGCCTGTACCTTGCTCCCCTACCTTGAGTGTTTATGAAGCTCATTCTTCGGCTTTGTGAACAAGAACTCCAGCATCATTTCCACAGTTGTCAGCCTCCATCTTCACTGCAGCACCATGCGAGACCCTGAGCTAGAACCACCCTCCCTGGGCTACTCCTAAATTCCTGACCTGCAGAAATATGTGAGACTATACATGTTTGTTGTTTTAAGTTGCCAAGGTTTGGGAAGTACATTACATACCAATAGACAATTAATATATGAGAATTCAATGATGTTGGACCTAAAAGCCATTAGGACATTGTCTAGCACACAGTAAATGCTCTCTTCACGTTAGATATTACCATGAGTATCTCCCCACCACAAGGCCTTTGCTCATGCTGCTGAGACAGTGACCATAGGCTTAGACAGAGTAGGGTGAAGACCTCTGGAAAAAGCAAGGCAGGGTATTTGCAGTCAGAGCAATATGCAAGGAAACCCCCTACCAAAACTCTGTGTTAAACATTAAGCTCTAGGGTCATTCTTCAGTAAGATCAGTTCATGTTCCCCAGATAAAGAAGAGTAGCCCATGTTTTTATTATGCTAATCATTTGTAATCATGTGTAAGATTCACTTTAGCATGCTAAAAGGCCCAGGACTATGTGCTGTCGTTCCTCTTTCAGATCTGATGGGGTGGTTTTGCAAACTGGGCAACTAATTTAGCATGCAGACCCAGCTGTAAACAACATATTAAAAGGCAAGAAAGATTCTACCTCAAAGATTAGATTGCATTTTATGGAATATTATTCAGCCATAAGAAGAAAACAAATCCTACAATTTGCAAAAACATGGATGGAGCTAGAAGGTATTATGCTCAGTGAAATAAGCCAAGTGGAAAAAGACGAGTATCAAATGATTTCACTCATATGAGGAACATAAGAGCAAAGAAAAAAACTGAAAGAAAAAAACAGCAGCAGACTCACAGAACCCAAGAATGGACTAACAGTTACCAAAGGGAAAGGGACTGGGGAGGATGGATGGGAAGGGCGAGACAAGGGGGAAAATGGGTCATTACGATTAACAGACGTAATGTTGGTGGGGCACAGGGAGGGCTGTACAACTCAGAGAAGACAAGTAGTGATTCTATAGCATCTCACTACACTGATGGACAGTGAGTATAATGGGGTTGGGGGGGGACCTGATGAAGGGGGTAGTTTAATAACCATAATATTGCACGTGTAATTGTAGATTAATTATACCAAAATAAAAAAAAAGATAAGATTGCATTTTAACACCCAGAAAGTTTAAGAAGTTTAGATTTTTTAACTTACTCTTTAGCAAACAGACAATACCTCAGCCCACCTTGGGGGTTGGGCAGGCTGCCTTTTGATATGCTCCTAGACCAAGAGGCCAGTATCCCAGAGAGAAGTCAGGGCAGGAAATTCCTTCTGTTAAGTTAATTCTAGATATTCAGACACCACTTAACAAGTCCACACCCCTGAGCTTTTTTTTATGCCTCGAAATCCTCATCTGCCTATAAAACCCCTAGACAACACACCACCGTGGCCTCTCTTGTCCCCTCCTGGCGTAAGCCGGGAGCTCTGTCCTTCCACTTTATCTCTAAATAAAAGCCTGTACCTTGCTCTTCTACTCTGAGTATTTGTGAAGCTCATTCTTCGGCTTCATGAACAAGAACCCAGGCATCACTGCTTCACCGCTTGAAACGCTCTTTCCCTCTCTCCCTACCCTGCCAACTCCTACACTTCATATCCTTCAGCTCACTCCTGCTCACATACTGTTTCCCATAGAAGCCTTCTTGGAAATGTCACTGTAAAAATCCCCTTCAGCACCTGTACTTCCCTTAGCACACTGTACTTCTGTGACTATCAAAGATAGTCATAGTTAAATAGTAATTTGTGTAACTATTTTAAAGACATTTTTCCTCTTCTGAAATATAAAAACAATCTCAACCTGCCGTATCCTCTGTACACCCTACAGAAACTTAACAATACCTCTTAGAGGCCAACAATCCATTAGAAAAATGAGCAAAGACAAAAAAAAAAAGCAAAAAACACTGTTTGCAGAAAACAAAGTACATTAGAAAAGAAGCCCAGACTATTCATAATTTAAAAGATACAAAATAAGATGAAATACCATTTTTCATGACTATATGATTAACCAAGATGAAAAGGGTTGATCGTGCCCAGATCTGTAGGAAACTGCCACCCTCTCATACCTCGTGTGTTCAGGCTCTCTGCAGGGCAAAGCTGTGATGTATACAAAATCCTAAGTGCCCCTACCCTGTTAGCTTTCAGATATGCATGATTGGTGACCCAAAAGATATCCCCTAAGGATGTTCCTTAGAGCATTGTTAAAAGCAACAAAGGGAAACAGCTTGAATCATACTTCGAGACTGACTGGAAGAGTGGCTCCTCAGCATAGTCAGTTCTGCCTCCAGGGGCAGGGCGTGTCAGCTCATTATGCGTCCCAGGGAGGCCCTGTCCACACAGCTAAAACTGACATTTACATGCTACCATTTTAGCCTCTCCCTCACATTCCTGGTTCTTTTAAAATTATGTGTTTAGCAGGATTGGTTAGCTATTAATTTACAAATAATAGAGGAGAAATTACAAAATGTTTGTTATAAAAGGGAACATTACATCTGAGAACTACTGGTTTAAATAAATGAATGCAGAACAAAAAGACATCCTACAGTATGGGAGAATATATTCATAAATGACATATCCGATAAGGGGTTGACATCCAAAATATATAAAGAACTCACACGCCTGAACAAACAAAAAGCAAATAACCCAATTAAAAAATGGGCAGAGGATATGAACAGACACTTCTCCAAAGAAGAAATTCAGATGGCCAACAGGCACATGAAAAGATGCTCCACATCACTAATAATCAGAGAAATACAAATTAAAACCACAATGAGATATCACCTCACACCAGTGAGGATGGCCAACATCCAAAACACAAACAACAACAAATGTTGGCGAGGATGTGGAGAAAAGGGAACCCTCCTACACTGTTGGTGGGAATGCAAATTAGTTCAACCATTGTGGAAAGCAGTATGGAGGTTCCTCAAAAAACTAAAAATAGGAATACCATTTGACCCAGGAATTCCACTCCTAGGAATTTACCCTAAGAATGCAGCAGCCCAGTTTGAAAAAGACATATGCACCCCTATGTTTATCGCAGCACTATTTACAATAGCCAAGAAATGGAAGCAACCTAAGTGTCCATCAGTAGATGAATGGATAAAGAAGATGTGGTACATATACACAATGGAATATTATTCAGCCATAAGAAGAAAACAAATCCTACCACTTGCAACAACATGGATGGAGCTAGAGAGTATTATGCTCAGTGAAATAAGCCAAGCAGAAAAAGACAAGTATCAAATGATTTCACTCATATGTGGAGTATAAGAACAAAGAAAAAAACGGAAGGAACAAAACAGCAGCCGACTCACAGAACCCAAGAACGGACTAATAGTTACCAAAGAGAAAGGGACTGGGAAGGATGGGTGGGAAGGGAGGGATAAGAGGGAAAAAGGGGCATTACAATTAGCACACATAATGTGGGTGGGGCACGGGGAAGGCAGTACAGCACAGAGAAGACAAGTAGTGACTCTATAGCATCTTACTACGCTGATGGACAGTGACTGTAATGGGATATGTGGTGGGGACTTGATAATGGGGTGAATCTAATAACCACAATGTTGCTCATGTAATTGTATATTAATGATACCAAAATATAAGTAAATAAGTAAACAAATAAATAAATAAATGGATGATGATACATACAGCCAAACGATGGGAGACTTATTAGCTATTTTAAAGAATAAGGCAATATTACATGTACTGTAATGAAAAAAATCATCTGTGATGTAAATTTGTTTAAAATGCAGGTCAAGATATATGATATGGTCCTATTTGCATTTTTTAGAAAAATAATTATGTGCATATAAACTCCTTGGAATTTTTTTTTTAACGGTTAAACTGTGTAGATGGTAGAGTATTACTCTACATTGACTATGCTTTGGTACAACTTCAAGCTGTACTACTTGCATGTATTATTTTTACAATTTAAAATCCTAGTTAAATGAAATTATTAAAAAAGAAAGTCCACAGTGAAGGAAGTTAAATTAAACAGGGTCAGAGAACAACACTGCTGTGTACAAAGCCCAAGGATCCCTGTTGTCCAGGAGAGGACAAGCCACTCCACTCTGAGGCACCTCTATAAAGGTGCAGCTGATAATAGCCCCCACCTGCCAGGGTGGTACTAAGGGCAAATGAGTTTCTGGAGCAGTGTCTGGACACCTACCAGGCACACAGCAACTACTCAGTAAGTTGACAAATCCTTTGTTAGGATTTGTGATGGTTAATTGTCACCTTGACTGTGCCAGATACTTGGCCAAACACTTTTCTAGGTGTTTCTGTGATGCATTTTTGGATGACATTAACATTTAAATCAGTAGACACCTTAAAGCAGATCGCCCTCCCCAGTGTGGGTGGGCCGCATTCAATGTGCTGAAGGTCTGAACAGAACAAAAAGACCGACCAACCCTCAAGAAAGAGACAGTTCTCCCTGCCTGGCTGCTTTCAAGCTGACATCAGCATTCTCCTGCCCTTGGACTCAAACTGGAAGGAACACTGGCTCTTCCTAGGTCCCAAGCCTGCTGGTCTTTGAACTTGTACTATAACGCTGGCTCTCCAGCTTGCTGACTACACATCTCGGGGCTTGTCAGCTTCCATGATCGTGAGAGCCAATTCACTACAATAAACCTCATTTTATATATATATATATATATATATGCATCCTGTTGGTTCTGTTTCCCTGGAGAGCCCTGACTAATACAAGATTTATGAAATTTGAGTCATTCCAGGCCTAATTATAGTTATAAAGTTTCAGTCCATGAGAGTTTCAACTTGACTTACTTAACTTTGTCAAAGTTCACCTGTGATCAAGGGGGGGAGAGCCGTGAGGCTGCGGGAGCACCCAAATCGACCGGCAAGTCCTGATCCCGGCAGCAGTGCATGCCCCACTCTCTCTCGCGATTCCTACAGAACGCCTACAGCAAACCTCAGTTGAGTGGGAAAAACAGCATGTGGAGGGCAGAGGCCCATGTCTGGCCCCTCAGTCAGCAATGGTCCCTGAACCCTGGTCTGGTCATTCTAAAAAGAGAGTGCCTTGACATAGTGTGTATGAAACAATGCTCACTCCCTCAATATACCTGCAAATCAACTTAGTGTAAATCCATTAGGACAACTTAGCATCTAAAGGGACACCATTAAAAATGCTATTTGTGGCTGGGATCAATGTTCTGAAGATTTTGGAAAGCATGTTTGATTAATTCTTCAATAAAGTTGCTCTTTAATTATAATTTACTACTTGCCGGCTTCCTAAAATGGTTTGAAGTGGGCAAAGATTAACACTAATACATCAGATGCATTAAAAATCTGTTTCAAATTCAGAACAAAGATCAATTAGGAGAATAAAAACCTATCAAGCACCTGGACCTGTAACTTCCCAATCCCATGTCAAGAATCTTGCTAACACACTTAGCTAAACTGTACAATGTATGTCAACAACCCTGCATGACAGTCTACCCACTCACCTAGGAGGAAAAGAGGAGAAGCAAGACCAGCTGGTGGCTCCCAAATCACTCAGAGCATGTTTAAAAGACAGGTGAGACTGCTTCTGTGTTTTGCTAAAGATGAAATGGTTAGCTCTAGAAATCAGTCTAAGAGGGCCCTCCTCCCACATTCCATTTGCAAAAACAAGCAACTGTTTAATAGGGGAGATTCCACTGAGAGGAGTGGAACATTTCTGAATTATGAATTTAGAAAAAAATTTTAATTCCCTTGATTCTAATTCACATTTTCTCACCCTGTGAAAGAAGGGATATTTCATTGCCCATTCTTTTCTGTTTCACTTAGCCAAGTAATTACCATTTAAATGGTAAACTCTCAATGGAAAACACATCAAAAATTTTATCCTAGACAGGAATTGATAAGCAAGACCTGAAACATAATTCATAAAAGATGTCTACAATATTTTATTTGAGCATATTTTCAGAGGATAAATGGTCCAGTTTGATGGCTAAAATTATTGACAAAAAGGAACAAATCCTAATGGTGGCCCTGTGATAAAAGACTGCCCAACTCCTTTAAGTACAGTTGGGGCAATTCCTGCCAGGGCCACAGCTACTCATTTACACATCCCCCACCACCAGGGCTCTGAGGGGCAGACCAGTACTAGTAATAGACCCCAGCAAAAAGCTGGCCTCGAGTAGATGCTGATTGAACAGAATTATTGAATATGCCTGAAGATACTGTGAATACCACCCCCACCTCTACCCCGCCCCACTCCCCACCCCCACATTGCCAGCATGTCCACAATCTCTCATCCAAAGTCTCATATGTCTTGGAACCTAAAACTGAGTGGAGCAGGACAAGGGGAGCTCACCTCTCAGGAATTTACTGGGTTTTGGCCCAGACGGCTCTTGGGTAACAATGTATGGACAGGACACACCAGATGGGTCATCAGCCATTGGACTCTGATCAGCCCAGAGAAGAGAGGAGCAAGCCAGAACAGAACTGATTAGCAAGCTCCCGTCACTGGGGTGGGGATCAGAGGTACAAAGCCAAGCGCATTTAGCAAAGAGAAAAAATATACAGTGGCAGAAAAGAGGGAAGGGAGGAGGGAGACATTGTCTAATTGTTCCTCACCTTTTGAAAAATTCCTTGCTGACCCAGACACCAGAAGAGAGTCTAAAAAACTGGGGTGAAGACCCAAATTAGGAAAATTAGAACTGGAGAGGCCAGAGGGAGCCTGAGAGCCCCTGTTCAGCTGTCACTGAGCACTGGAAAGGGGAAGGGAAGGGAGTCCAGCACACCTGGTCCCAATCCATACCTGCTGCTCTTGGCCCTGCCTGTCACCTGCCTCCTCTGAGCCTGGATGAGGGGTGAGCAGCCTCTAAGGTCCCGCTACTCTGCCTTTCAGTGATTCAGTGTTGCCATTTCCCTGCCACATGTCCAAGGATAACCTGCCAAGCAGAACCGAACAAGAGAGAAACTACTTCTCCTGTGGTCTTTTCTCCTTTCTGGCCACACCACAAAGAAAACAGACAGCAGACACACTCAGCAAACACACTTACCACACGAGTGTGTCCGAATGGGTTTGCCTTGGCAGAGTCCCAGTGGAGGCTGGGCCCTTACGGGCTGCCCCAGTTGAAGTGCCAAAGCCATGTGCAGAAATAAGGAGTACTCCAAAGGCGACTCAGAGACAAAAAAAATTCTCCATGAGAGCCCAGGCTGAGCAGTACCTCAGTGCAGCCGCCCTCCCGTGCCTTCCTCAGCAGTTTCTGAGTTTGCTTGTTGGGGCAAATCCTAAGATTGAGCTGCCCTGGGAGCACGAGAGGTTACATAACTCCAGGAACCTGGGCACCCTCTCAGCTCATCTTGTTAAACCACCCCAAACAGAACATGACACACCCCAAAATGTGATATCCCCAGGTTGGGGGTAGGGGAGAAGAAGGGGGAGCGGGGCTTTGTGATGGGCATTTGGCTTTGCCTCAAAATTAAAGAGGAACAAAAAGTCTGCTGTTCATCTAGTGCTCACTGGGAAGCGGGGGCGGAGTGTATCGGAGGCCGGATGCCAAGGAGCCTCTCAGGACTGCGTTTGGCAAAGCCCTCGGAGCCCACATGCACATTCTTAGGGATGTGCCCGGTCTCTGGGACAGTATATGTCATCCTGGGTCTTCCTTTCAATGGCCATCTCATAAGACTTTAATCTGAGCATGTTGTGCAACCTCTGGCTACCCAGTACCCCCACCAGTCACCATGCCAGTGCTTATGCCAATTTACTAAGCCACCAGCAAACGTGACAGCACTGAGCTCATTCTCAGACGTCCTACAGGGCCTGCTACGGGCGTCCCAGTGAAGAGCCTCTGGTCACACAGCCTGTAGGGCTGGAAGCTTCCGCACTGCGTTCTGCCATGTCCTTGCCCTCAGCTGTCATGTCTGAGGAAGGCAAAACTACTTTAATAGGCTGGATGTTTCCTGGGATTTCATGGGCACAGAAGCCACTAGAATCCCAGGGGTTAGTTAACACGCGTAGACAAATGAGAACATAGTTGGGACAGTTGGGACACTGCCTCCTCTGAGAAGCCTCTGGGTCCTCCTTTCCTCCTAAGGCTCGGCCAGGCAGCCTGCTTGGTGCTCTCCCCCGTGCCCATGCTTATCCCTGTGCTAGTCACGGCGCACCGCCCACTGCCACTCGCTCACTGTCTGTCCCACTGGGCTGCATTCCTGGGTGGCAGAGACCTGCCCCAGGGGGATGCACTGGATGCAAACCTCACCCCTCAGAGCTCACAGGACGTGAACCTTTTGTGATTTAGTCCTATTACCTATAAAAACGGGTAACAGTCCCCACTTCAAGAGGTTGGAGCAACCATGGCATTACACGATTTATTCATCCAGTAAATGTTTACTGGGCACTGGCCCCATGCAGGTGCTGGTTTAGTCACTGGGAATCAGAGGAGCACAAAGTGTGTGCCCTCAGGGAGTTTCCAATCTACTACAATTCGGGCAGACAAAATACAAACACATTGTAGCTCATGGCTAAATCTAGAGAACAGAACAAAGCAGGGAAAGGATATGGTGAAAGGGAGGGGTGACACTTTATGTAGGGGGTAGTCACGAAAGGCTGCTAACGAAATGCCAGCTGGAGAAAGTGAAGGGGGATCATGAGAGCACCTGAGGGTAGGCGCTAAGGCAAGCAGGAGTAGCAGGGAGCCCAGTGTGCCTGGAGCAGAGTGGGCAGAAAAGAGACACCTCAGAGCGATGGGACAGCCCTGTCACTTAGGCCCTCATAGGCCATAGTCAGATGGGAGCCTGCTTGAGGCTTGGGACAGATGAGTTAAACCACCTCACTTTATTTAAAAAGCCTCTCTCGTGCCTGGGCAGAGAATGGATTGCACAGAGGCAAGCAGGGAAGCAGGAGACCACTGCCATAATGCAGGTGTGAGGTGAAAGCAGCCAGGGCCAGGGTAGCGGCTGTGGAGCTGGTGGGAGCTGGTCCAATTTCGGACACACTGTGAAGACAGCCAACAGACTTCCCGGCAAATGGGGGGCATCGAGAGAAAGGCCGAGGTCATGGATGCCTCCAAGGCTTCTGGCCTGGAAGGATGGAAGCAGCACTGACAAAGACATGGAAGCCCACAGGAAAGCAGGTGGACATGGAAATCAGGAGTTCACGTTTGGCCACGTGAGTCTGAGCTGCCTACCAGGCATCCAGGTGAAAGCACGGTATGTGGAGTTAGAGCCACATGTCCGGCCTTCCGGGAGAGGTCAAGTCTGAAGCCAGGAACTGGATGGTAGTCAGCATAGAGGCAGATTTTAAATCCTGGAGACTGGACTAGATCACATAGGGTAGAGGTGTACGGGAGAGCAAGGGGCTAGGAGGACTGAGCCCAGGCCCTCTGCTGAGCCAGGCTCGGAAGAAGAGCAACAGCCAGCAAGGTAGGAACTTCAGGAGCAACGGGACCTGAGGCCAAGGGAGGACACTGCCAGGAGAAGGGAGCAGTGTGCGGTGCTGGCTCCTGTTGAGCGGGGAGGAAGACAAAGGCTAGGCAAGACCCTCAGGGTGGGGACGACAGTGCGGTCACAGCCTGTTCGCACCAGACACAGGACACAACAGAAGAGAGATTGGAGTCAGCAGACCAAAGAGCAGAGATAGGGGCTCTGGCTGTGCAGAAAGTGGGGCCAAGGATTCTTTTCGAAGAAGGGCAAGATCTTGGCATGTTCCTGTGCACACAGAAATGGATGACATAGTAGAGGGAGGGGAAATGTCGGAACTGTGTCCTTAGGTAAGAAGGCAAGCAGGGCGGGATCTGGCGCACAAATGGAGGGAGGGCCACTCGTGGGACCAGGAACTCAGCACAGGGCCAGGCACCCAGGCTGCAATCCTGGGCCATCGCTGTGCCCCTCCGCCCTCAGAACTCCTGACACACAGAAGGTCCTCACTGCTTCACTGGTGAGACACAGCAGCGGAAAGCCGGAGGAATCATACGTGCGTATTTTACACTGTCACTGGCCATTACTTCGGGCAGGAGGACAAAAGCAAAATGAGGACTTGGGCAAACTTCAGTGTGAATGTAACAGCAGTTAACTACAGTCCTGCCCCTCATCTGCTGTCCCGCACTCCACCCTACACCATTTCCATCCAGGGCCCTCCTGTGCTGGCTCCAAGCTCTTGTCTCAATGATCCCTTGGGGGAAAAAGAAACAAGCAAGAGCTCGAAAAGGATGTGCCTGAACAGAGATGCTGCCAGCTCACTGGGAGCTGATTAACCCTATCCTGGGACACTGGGAAGGTAGAACTGCCTCAGGAATCTGTAAGAATATATGTCTGCACAAATCTTGCCAGTGACAGGCACACTGCATGTAGTTCCCCATTTTTGCATCCTCCAGCGCCGTGGTGTGTGTGTATCTCCATTACACCTATCTTACGTCTGAAGGAATGAGCCTCAGAGAGGAGGAAGGAACAAGCATTGCTATAGGCCACCCCGTTGCTCAGGGTTCAGTTCCCATCTTTAACCTTTACAGCAATTCTATGAGGTGCTGTCCTCATCTCACACAGGTTGGTTCTAGATGACAGGTGTCAGGATCCCAAAGCTCAGCCTCCTTACACTTTGGTGGTTGTTCCCACCCCACATCACCTCTCCCAGGCCTATTCTGTGGCTGCACCCTCCCCCAGCCCTCACTGACTGGGGCTCCCTCTCTTCCGCCCTTCCTCCCTCCCTGCAGGAAGGGGCCCCCATACCAGTGATGGTGCAGGCATCCCGGTACCCTCTGCAGCTGGGAGCATCTTCCACAGCCTCGCTTACATAGTGCTCCTCTGGGAGGCCCGGGCTACAGGCTAGGACTGCATGACTGCATGCCTCCGAAGGGGGCACAGAGTTGGCCAAAGTGTCGTCGTGCAGAGCTGTGGCGTCCAGCTTGGCAGGTTTCACGAGGGGATGCCCACTGCCATTGGGGGCCCCACTACTGGAGCCTGAGGCAGTCAGGTGGGTGGCCCCCAGCAGGTCTGGCACACCAGCAGGGGCTCCTTACAGGAAATCTAGGGGACAATACAGAAAGAGGAACTTAGTTACTTAGAGTCTCTGAAAAACATGGACAAAATCTTTAGAAAATAAAGCCCCAGGAAGATGTGCATTCAGACTGCAAATTCTGAAAAGTGTTTCCTTCAAGCCAAAGTATTTCTAATCAAATTCTTCAGTTTCCATAAAAGAATTGCAGCAAAGTTCCATCCAACCAGTCAGGTACCAACACAGACCAAACCACGGAGCAGATGACTTCATCACAAATGAAAACCTGCCCTGAAGCAGCTCTAAGCAAGTAAACGACCCACACCACAGCTAAAACAATGCATGTGCCCTGCAGTAAGGACATCCATGACACCTGGTGTCACACCACGTGAGAGGAGGGCTGTGTGTGCCCTCTGTGGGAGGCACATCGACTGACTTCTACAGGGTTTATGTACCACTTGTATCTGTACACTGAATTTCTCTTAAACTCTTTCATGTATCTCTTACACCCAACATATTCTCAAGTCTCCAGGAGCTCTGAGGCATGCCCATACACTAAACTATGGCAAGACATTAGGGGACTCCTTTAAGAATATGATGGAAACTACAGGCCTTATTCAAAAAGTCACATGCAACTTCAAGAAGATATATGTATATGAATCAATATAACATATATGAGCAAAAGCTCATGCAGTTCAGCCCATTCATGGGCTCTGGGGGATCCAAAAAGAGGAGGTTAAGACCTGGGAGCCTAGCAGGCCAAGCTCTCTCTAGGGCCATTCCAGCAACATTAGCCTAACCTGGGAATTCACAAGCTCAGCTATTATCTGCCTGGGGCTAAAGGCAACTTCTGGAAAAGAGATGTGCCCCACAAGACTGCTGAGGACTCCGATGGACTCCAGCGACAGCAAATCTACAAGCAAGGGGTTTCTCCACACATTTCAGGGCAGCACTCCAGCCTCAGGAGAACCTGTGACTCCCAGCCCACCTCCACACAAGTGCGTATGTATGTACACACGAACACATACACCCAGCAAAAATGTCAAACACAAGCTTAATGAACTAGGCGGGAAGCCTGAGAAACAGTCATTAGCACAACCATTCTCAAAATTCTCAAAGTGTGGCGTGAGAACCCCTGGGGTTCCCCGAGACCAGTTAGAGGGTCCATAAAATCAAAACAATTTTGTAAGGTACTTTGGCTCTCATTCTCTTATGGATCCATTGGAATTTCCTAGAGAGTAATGATATGTGATAACACCTTTGCTCTCAAAGCTAATTAATAAAATGTGTACTTCCCTTTTTCTTGTGTTTTAAAATCTTCAGTTTTGATTTCTGATACAATGTATATGAATCAATATAACACATATGAGCAAAAGCTCTTCGGGATGCTCAATAGTTTTTAAGGGGTCTGGAGACCAAGAAAGTTTCAGAATTACTGCACTGTTATGTGAAGCATGTATAGTTCATTTTTTTAAATAATAAAGAAAAGGAAAAAAAAAAGAGACAGAAGAGAAAGTTAACACTTTATCCAACATGGCACATTCACTTCTGAATGAAAACTACAGCCCTAAGACTGTGCCATTTTCCCTCAACAAGAGGTTATTTACTAAAACACACCAACAGTTCCTATTATAAATGAACTCAGCCTATGTGATAAACTTCCTGCCTTCATTAAAATGAACACATAAATATAAAATGGGAAGGGGGTAAGGGAGCCTGCATACCTCTGGTGGAAAGTGAATGGTAACCAGAGATAAAACCGGTTGTTAACACCTAGCCAGTGATTCAAATACAGACAAATGGATAGGCCGCCTGGTAAGAAAAAGCCTAGAATTCCCAAGCAGAAAGACATTATTAAATACTTAAAAACGTAAAGACCCCTATACTCCTGAGGAGCTCCAGGTATGCTGACCACGGCCTCTGGGCTCTCCCTAATGAGGATCCAAATAAAGAGCTCAAAGCTGAGGAGGACGAGCTGAAGTCGGAGAGGCAGTGAGATCAAGCCAGGAGCACTGTGGATGAAGGTGTGCTCGATGCACAGGATTCACAGACAGCCCAGAAGAGAAAGATGGGCAAAGGATAGGAAGAGTCCCTCCCCTTACCAAAAAAGAAATACATAAAACATACACAGCAAACATGCTTAGGAGCCTTAATAGGGATCCAAAAAAATCTTTTATCAGACTGACAAAGGTTTTTAAAGTATAGCAATATTCAATTTGGCAAGAGTTTTAAGGAACTTGTGTCTTATGCATTACTTTGGGGAGGGAGAGAACAAATTTGGAAGGAGAGCCTGGCTAATTTATGTGGCTCTCTGGCCTGAGTATATATGGGCCAAGGATGTTTATCACAGTGAAATTCTAAGAATAAAGTGCCACAGAGAGGACCGAGTCAATCACAGTGCTGCCAGAGAGAAGGCACGATGCAGCAGGGAAGCTTCAGGGCAGGGCTGAGTTTATCAGCATGGACAGACACCCTACATGGAGAAATGATAGGTCATGAAAACACGGACTTCAGAAGGATTTTAGAGGATCCAAAACCCACTCCCTCAAACCTTCTTTAACCTGTCCTTCGACATATTCTATAAGATCCTTACACAGAAGTTTGAAATGCTTTCTCCCTTTGCGGAAATGCCATTATTCTACTGAATGCTAGGAAAATTCCATTCAAACCAACATGATTTTTTTAAACAAAGGGTCTATAACACACAAAGTCTTCTTAACAAGGACTTCAACCATAGATGACACAACTTAGACTTTCATCGTCTGTAAGAGGAGGGAGCCGGCCTAAACACCGATCATTAGCCCTAAATGGCTACTCTCTCTCCTCCTAGTACCTTTGTTTCCATTTATAGCTGTCATACACTTAACCCAGAAACATACTGTTATAAAATGAATACTTCTAGTACGTACAGGCACTTTCTTAAAAAAATAAATTTTGAAGACATCAGCAAATGCTCACGCAAGCCTCAAAAGGGAATGCAAGCAACCATTCTGAAGTCCAAAGTACACTTTATGGGCAACAACTATCTAAGCCTTCAAAAGTTCAAGAGACCCTTGCTTTTCTTTTCTTAAAGTAGAACAGAACTACTCTCATTTACTTTTTTAATCTCAAATCCCAGTTTAAAAAAATTAAGTACACAGGTGTGCACATTCATATACATACCATGCTTAAGGTACATTACATCCCATGGTTTGAACTGGTGAATTTTAATTCTCACCATGTGAACACAGGTCAGCAATGGCCATTTTGCAAAAGCTTTGTTTTACAGAGCAAAGACTGCACTGGACGTGAGCTGTGTGACGCCAGTCTCTTCAGTACTTATTCTCCTCATGGAGCTCAGCATAGGTCTGTGAAAAGGTTCTCATCACAGAGAATGACTTTTTCATTTAAACACAACTCTTATCTTCCAGAACTGAGACTCTGTACCCATTAAACAACAACTACCTGTTCCCCCTGGCCACCACCAGCCTACTTTATGTCGCTATGCCTTCGGCCACTCGAAGTACCTCATACAAGTAGAACCATACTGTATTTGCCATTTTGTAACTGGCTTATTCACTTAGCACAATGTCCTCAAGGTCCATCTGTGTTGTAGCTAGTGTCCTTTTTAAGGCTGCGTAAGATTCTACTGTACTGAGAAGCCCCTCTTGAAGTGGAAAGACCAATCTTTAGCTCACTAAAATCAATGAGGAAACAACCTAAATTTCTATCAGTACCAAAATAGTTATAAATTATGACACATCTAAACCACCGAATTCTATAAAATTAGATAATCCACACAGATCACTTACCTCCAAAAATTAGGTAATCCACACAGGTCACTTACCTCCAATACATAGAATAACAATTTTTTTACTCATAATGCACTTTTTTCTGCTAATAACTCATGATCTCTAAGAGCTCCACATCAGAAATGAACAGAGCCCGGCACTCTGCGTGCCCTGCCATATACCACCTGCCACCTCTACCTCTCAGCTGGATGCTGTTACCCACCCCACCTTATAGCTGAGGAAAAGACTGCTCAGAGAGGTTTAATGACTTTCCAAAGGTCAGAGCCGTAAAAGGGAGAATCCAGACCTGGACTGAGACAAGCGCTGGGAACCCAATGTGGTGACAATCTTCGGCTCCTGGCTGCTGGCCGTGTCTCTGGCCTTCAAGTCTCTAAAGCAGGCAGGCACTCCTGTGGCCCCACACGGGGTTCAGGAACGATGCTCTCTGGCCCCACCAAACCCTGGCACGCCAAGCAAAGGGCTTCCTTCAAGCAGAGAAAACAAACAAGGCTTAAGCTAAGTGAGTAGATGGCCCTGAGAAATGAAAGCGCCTCTGTTTCATTACTGAGTTCCGCTTGGGAAGCCTGCACGAAGGAGGGATTTTTCTCAGCAGAGGAGTGAGAAAATTCTGCAACCTGGTCAATTTTTCAGCAAAAGAGGTGCCGGGAAGAGAAGCAGGAGAAAGTACACATGGAGGTGGCTTTGCATAGGAGCTGACAGAATTCTCCTCCCTTGTGTCCGGGACCCTTGGCCTAGGTTCTCTACCTCACTCTCCTCCTGAATTCATGATCAAAGATTCCCCAGGTTTCCTCAGGCCCCAGGCTGTCAAAGACTACCTGACAGGCTACTCAAGCTTATTCTGATTCATTGCTGACTTTGCTGACAAAGTATGTGTGTGCAAGTTCCTAAGATTTCCTCCCCCTCCACATGTGATTTTTGTGGCTCAGAACCTGGCTGAAACCCCAAAGCGCTGTGTGACACCGAGGAGATGGCGTCCCTCCACTGGGCCTCAGATGCCTCCTCTGAAAAAGGAAGGGACTGAGTGAGCAGCAATAAGCCAGCCTCCTCACAGCCAAGCCTGCAGGGAGCCACAGAGTGGAGCTTCAGGAGGGCTTCTGCATCCTGGCCAGCCCTTCCCCTGCTCCCTCTGCTATCAGCATGAAGCCTCTCCCACCCACGTGGAGGTGACATCCAGTAAGACAGCCATGTGATACAGTGCAGGCAGAGCTGCCCTTTGTGAGCACAAGGCACCCACTTGCCAAGGGCTTAAAGAGGAGCTTCCTCTTGGACAAACTCAGAGGTTACCTGGGAAAACAGAGCAGAGCTCCAGGTCGGAGGCCCAACAAGCGACAAGAAGAAGCCAGGGCTGGGTGACCCCCTCCATGGCCAACCAGATAATCCTGGATAATCTCCCTATTTTAAAGTCATGTAATCAATAACCTTAATTCCATCTGCAAAGTCCCTTTGTAGCAGGATCTAGATTAGTGCTTAATTGATTAACCAGGGGACAGGAATCTTGAAAGACCGACTTTAGCGCTTTGCCTCCCACAGGTTCCCTGGTTCTGAAGGCACAGCATACCTCAGGAACCCGTGAGCTTGGTGAGAACTCAGCCACGGCCACCCAGACCCTTTGGGCCCCAGGGGAAGATTTAGATCCAACACTGTGGACCAGTCTGGCTTGGGTTTAGTCCCAGTTCAGCACAACCTACTGACCACTGTCCTTGGTCAGGGTCCAAGTTGACTCTCATCTGTAAAACACGGGTACCACCAACTGGCTGCCAAGTTGGTGGAGGAAGCAGACACGACAAAGAGGCCTACTTGCCAGGCCTGGGACAGCAGGTCTGAGACCGAAATCAACATTCTGAGACCCGCCCTAGACACTGAGAACTGAACAAAGATAGAAACACATGTACACCACGTTGTATCTATCTCAGAAATGATGAGGCCAGGTAACCTGCAGGCTGTGGCGACCCTCAAGGAAAAGAGCCACTCGGAGTCAGGGTGAGCCCCCCAGGACCTGACATCCACCTGAGGACAACTCACTCAGGAAGGCCCTTGACCAAGGTATGACCAGCACTAGGGTCTCACACTGTCTGGGCCAGGGCCGTTACTTTCCTTGCTCTCTTACAGCTACTTCTCTGAGCAAACAGTTGCCTGCTTAGAAGGCAGTGAGTCCTACATGTCCTATTTTAAAGTGCAGATAGCTCCAACACTCCTGTAATTGTAAAATGAGGTACTGAGCTTAGTAATTTACATGTGTGATCTTATTTAAGGATCACAACCTATAAAGTAATATCGGTATCTGCCTTTTACAGTTGAGGAAACAGGCTCAGAGAGATTAAATAACTAGCCCAGGATTTGAACCTAAATTTGAATGGCTCCGAAGATGCTGCTCTATTACAAGCATGAGCAATATTGCTCTTAAAAATGTGTTCACCTTGATGTGGAGACATTCCATGTGATCCTTGATCACTGACTGTCTCTCAGAACAACCCTCTTGCCCTAACAGGGGCAGAGGAACCCAAAGTGAAAACCCCACTGAGACTACTCAGGTACATATAAGAAATATGCACAACTCAGCCAGCCCAAAGATGGGGTCTGGCTTCCAGGGCCAGGCCGGGCTGGCCATGCAGGTCCGCTTTCCTACTTCCCAACCTACCACTCCCTACCTCATCTGACCTTTCTGGCACACCCATCAGTCCAAGCCAGATCCTTAAATAACTGGACAAGTGGCTAAGTAGTGGAAAATATCATGTGAGATTGGAACAGCTGGAGGAGGAGGAGATGAGTCGCAGTTTTGCAGTGATGGGGCAGGGGGAGAGCGAGCAATGCTACCAACAAGCAGGCGCTGGCCCCGCAGGATGACACGGCTCCCCACAGGCTTTCACGTGCAGGACGCCATTTGTCCTGTAGAGACCATTCTCATTCTGTGAGGCAGGGTGGGGAAAGGTCATCTGACTTGTTGGAAGAGAACAAGATAGACTATTCTGAGAAGCTGGTACCAGCCACTACAGCAGACAGGCAGAGCCACATTAGGGTAACCAAAGGCATGGGAAAGGAGATGCCATTTGGTCTCAGGGACAACTGACAGGGTCTCCGTGAACGCCTATGATGGTCTCCTAGGGCCCCTTGAAAAGAAGAGGCCAGGGTGGCTGGGGACAGCAGGCAGACGCTGGTGGTGTCACAGAATGACTTCTGGCGTGCAGCAGGGTCTGGACCCATGTGCCTACCATGTGTGTCTTTCCTCCCATGCTCTCACCTGCCCACATTCTCATGCACACACACACACACGCGCGCGCGTATGAAGTAGATGCCATTTTTAAGGCTATATTGTTCTCCAGGTCTAAACAAAATGAATCCCCAAAATTGGTTTTTTTTTAAATCAAGAATCACTCAAAGGAAATTTCCATAACTCAAGGCAAATGGAGAAAGATGACTGACTCAGTTTAGTCCCACAGCTCAGCTTCTCTTTTCTAAACCTTGCTTGTACAAAAGCTAACCCATCTCATGGCACTGCCCCAGCAAATTCCTATGAAGGACATTTTCTTCTACTCAATCAGCGCTCATCAATGACAATTGCTGTCAGGTGACCAAATTCCCCAGTTTCCAAAAATAATTCTGCTGCAGTTGAGAGAATAGAAATGCCCAGCAACGCTGCCTTCTGTGAACGCAACCCTATCTTCCAGAATAAGGAAGAAAAGTGAATAAAAAGGCAGTGCACTCTGGCAGCCTTACGTAACAGTCCCCGCCTCTCTCGAGCTGGCAGTGGCAGATTTATGATGCACCTTAAATAGCTCCCTCTGCTGAGAAAGGAGACCAGGCTGGAGGCTAAGCTGCAGAGCCACACATACAGCCTGCCTCTCCTCTTTCATCCACATCGGAACCTTTATGTGCCTTCCAGCACAAAGTGAGTCCAGTGAGGCCACCTGGCTCCAGCCCAGCACAGATGTGTGTCACCCAAGAGACCCTAAAAGCTGGACAAGACATTGAAAACTTGGCTGTCAGTCCGGAGAGGCAGTGTTCCCAGACCAGTACAGAAATGGTTAAATATGTACATTACTCTGTAGATGGGCTTCCCCAGCATGCCAGGCCGATGGGGCTGCTCTGTGCTCTCAGACAAACTCACAATAAACAGTGGCCTTTGGACACTTCATTCTGCCAACCAGGGAGTGAGAGTCCAGTTTGGCAGGTGGCAAGCGGGACGGAGGCAGTCCTCCAGCACCGCGGCTGTTATGTTCCCTGCCCCACTTAAAAGCCCAGTCAGAAAACCCAAGACTGCAACAGAGCTCTCTTCACATTGCCAGGACACCAGGTGGAATTCTGGAGGCTGGCCAAAGCCAGAGAGGGTGACAAGAGTGGTAACTTCATCCCGAGTCACTGTGGGATGGCTTGTGGGACACCTGAGTTCCCAGTATGGAAAGCTGCTGCTCTGAAGAGGAAACCTCCCTAGCAAGAGCCAGAGGTCCTACGTCAGTGGCGCTGCAGCCCACACTGCTTGTGCCATCGCTCTGTAGGGGCCTGGGGGCTCTGGGGGACCAGGGACGGAAGAAGGGAGCTGATAGCCACAGGAAAGGCAAGGGTGGGAGGACTCGCCTGCCCTCCCAATGTCCAGGCCTAAGTTCGCAATAAACCTCGCCAGGCCAGGAACAGTGGCTGCCAAGCTATCACATTCTAGGATAAAGTTAATATAATAACCAGAGTGCAAAAGAGGTCCAGGGATGTGGGACAAGGGTGGGAGAGGAAGAGAGGGGAAGAGAACAGCGCTCTGCATGTAACCCCTCTGAGGTCCCAGCCTTTGTGTGGAGGAGTCTGGCTGTTAAAGAGTCATAACGACCCAAGCAGGGATAAAAATGCTAATGGCCCCTGCTTACCCCACAGGGGCCGCGTTCCAGGACAGGGCTCGGCACCTTACCCACTGGGGGCCGACCCAAAACTCCAAGCAGCCCTCCTCAAACTGCTGATGGGGTAATGGGCTGGAAATAACTTGCCCGCAGCCCAAGAATCTAGAGGTGGAGCTGGTACTGAACCCAAGTCTGTTTAACACCACAGCACACATCAAGCATGCCATTAAATGTGTAGGGTGAGTATCTACTTCGTTCAGGGAATTCTTTTCTTACCACATATGCAGATATGAAAATTTTCAGAATAGCTAGGACATAAAAAGAGCAACCTACATGAAAAAATTTTTTTTAAGATTATAAGAATACTGTCGATTTCAAGACAAATGCTTTTAAAGAAATCGTGAAGGTCATTTCACATTGAAAAATGTTAAAATTCCCAGTAAAAATGCTCAGGTAAGAAACATTATTAAAGAAAATGCAGTTATAGTTTTCAAGAGAAAAATCACAAGTAACCAAAGAAATGAAAATTAAAACATGTATGCTATACTATTTGTTGCCTGTCAAATCGGCACACTTTTTTTCTAGTCTAGCCTGTGCTGCTGACAAGGATGCAAGTAATGAACTTGCTCATGCCCAAGGGCGTGCATCAAAAGCAATTCCACCTCTACAATTATTTCCTAAGGAAAAACCATAACTGTGTGCAGACATTTAACTTTCCTCTTCTTGGCACTGCATAATAGAAAAACTGGAAAATGAAAATATCTAATTATATGGGTTTCAGTTAAATAAAACATGATCCATTCACATAACATGTCTGCACACTTCTCACTAAAACAGCATTTCTAATGACCCTGCAGAGAAACACATGGTGGTCAAGCAAAGATGCTCAAGACAGATGAAGTGGGAAGAGGGCAGATCACAAAATAGGGTATAGATTTGGTGTCTCTGTTATATAAAAATGAGACATACAAATATAATAGGAGAATAATTCATCTTCACAGACATCCCAACCTCGTGCTTTATCCCCCACTGACAGAACGACACCCAACAGTCCTGTTATTCCTCCTCATTACATCACTTGCTGTCCTCCAACATGACAGTAGAGCCCGCCCCTCACCACTACACCATTCTTCCTGCCCACAACTTTCAAACAGCCTGGTGTGCACACACTTTCTCACCACAGCCACAGAGCCACAAAGCACTTCAGTACAAGCTCAGCCCCTTTGGGGACAAAACAGTCACCACTGGTCATTGTGTGATGTTGAGCTAGTTAAAGTTAGTTAACTTCTACAAAACTCCATTTTCCCATCTATAAAATGGGAAGCAATAACAATGCAGGTGTGGCACAAGGATTAAACGAGATAATACACTAAAGTAAAATAAAATGCACTCCGTAAGCACACAGAATAAATGCTCAATAAATGATGGCTCTGCTCAAACTTCTTAAAAAACTACCCATAAGGGGAGTCAGACTGTTGGGGGAATGGGGACCCTATTTCAACAGGCATTTTCCTACAATCGGGCTATATATAAAGTTCAGGCAACATGGTTTATATTCCATGCCTAATATTGTATGGGCAAAAACTGATAAGGACACATTTCTGCCTATTTTGTTCACTAGTGTGTCCTCAGTGCCTGGAACATAGTAAGCGCTCCATGAGAGTAAAAATTAAATTAATAACAGTTCCATGAGTATAGAAAGAATTAAATTATTCATCCTACTGAATATAACCAACCCAACTTCTGTCTGAATTACAACTAGACAAGAGGCTAACCATAACTGTGGTGACAGTAACGAACAATGGATTTCAACTGAGTTATGTGTCATATTAGGAAATGAGAAAAATGTTTGAGGGGAGTCCTGAGTGACAGAACCACCATGGCCAGCCTCTGAAACTGACCCACAAAACTTGAAAGCTTGAAGACAAAAAAAAAAAAAGATGCTCATTTAAGCATCAGAGGAGGACAGGAATTTTTGTTTTTCGCTTGTATTGCTGAATAATGCTTCATTTCTATTTCCACATCAGCTTCTCCATGTGCAGTGAGCTACAGTGAAATCATAGCCTTGTGTTGTTGAAAACAGATTCTGCAGCTATAGTAACAGCAGTTGTCACTGTATTCCGACTTCACTGCAGGATCAAGTGGGAAGAATCATCTCTCAGCTTGGACACAGCTAATTAGCTACATATATTGTTCTTTTCAATTACATACTTAAGTGTAATTAATAAAGCCCTTACCTAGTTCTCTAAACAAATTGTACCGCATAGAAGTTCACTGAGCTAGCAATTCACACTTCAGGAACATGTATAAAAATGTATCCTATTCCTGAGTTTATTAATTCTAAATAATCCCCCAAGAGGCCATTGGTTGTTCCACACTAAAAATCAGATTCTGGACTTAAATTAACTTGATGGCAAAGAAGAAATTTCCTACAAAGCACTACTAACACAGGCCATTTGGAAAGGAATGGGAAACCATCGCTCAATTTTCATCATCCACTTTTGGTAAGTAATCCACAGCAGACCTTGGGATTACTCAAGAAGTAGCACAAATAATTAGGAATGCATGGTATTGAGGGTAGAAGCCAAAAGTCTCTGTGCAAGAATATCCCAGAAAGCAGTGGGTTGGAGACCAGAGCCACCACAGGGCTGAAGGAAGCACCTTTTATTTTTTTAAGAAAATTGGTGCCCGATTAGTCTTTCTCACTGAAATTAACAGGGTTGTTACTAGGGAACTGGTCAAAACAGCCATGTACACACCAAATGGATATTACAGCTGGGCCCTCAGTCCCACAGATTCAGGGGATGTCAAGGTCTCCGAAGGGCGAGGGGGCCACCATAGGCACAACACAGGAAGGCAACAGGAAGGCAGGAAATAAAAGAAGGAAACACCACGGCGGGGGGGCAGGGAGGACTGCTCATCCCCGAGCAGAAGTACTGGTGCCTCACCGGTCCCCTCCAGGCACCACCGCCAGGGATGCCAACAGTGAGAGGCCACCGTCTCTCCACACAGAGGAAATGACACCGTCCCAGGACTTCGGCGGGTCTAAAGCCACTTCCTTACAGCTTCCTCTTCACAACTGAAGTTTAACAACAGGCCCAACAAGACTTTGCTCACAGCTTCAAAACTACACCATCCACATGGCTTCAGAGAAGTGATGGGGTGACATTTTCACAACTGTGTTATGTTTGGCCTACACTGTGCTGTTAATTTTGAAATAATTGCCAGATCTTAAAAGTCTAAGGTTTTCACATTTTTAAAAATCTGGATTTCTCAGCCTCTCGTGATAAATTTGGGTATCTGGCCACATCAGGCTCACCTTCCTAAGATGCTGCTGGAACGGAGCACTAGGTCAGGAGGCAGAAAGCTGTCCTCCAATTTGCCATAGTCCCCACCACTTCCCAGTACCTGACACCCAGTGGTTTCATCCCTTTCTGTTATCTGCCTGGCCTCTATCAGCATGTTATAAAATAAAAAAGACAAAGCTCTGAAACAGTTTTGCTTCTATTAACACAGAATGGTTCCAATCTTGGCAGGTCCCCTTTTACATAGAAATGTCATTTTGTAAAATTCCAATCTCTGGAAAAGGGATTAGTTTTAGATAAATTGCTGGTTAGCTTATTGTTTATACTTATAATAGTGAACATATAACCCAATATGAAAGTTTTTAAGAAATCCTTAGACTTCATGAAATGAGAATTTTCTCCATCAAATTCTATTGTTCAATTTAAAGTCAGAATTTCACAGGGAAATTCTATTAGGTCTTCAAATACCAGATAACCCCAATTACATGTAATTGCTCCAGAGCACCGGAAAAAGAAAAAAAATCCATTTCTTTTTATGAAACAAACATAACACTGACACATAGACGAGATTCAGACAAAAGATGTAAAGTAGAAGCTAATCTTACTTGTGAATATAAACAAAAACAACTTAAGATAACATAAGCAAACAAGATCCACACACATCATGGGACCTATTCCAGGAATGTAAGGTTTGGTTTGGCATTTAAAAATCCATTAATATAATTCATCTATGAGATCTAAGAAGAAAAATCATTATTATCTCCATAAACACTAAGAAACTGCAATGTAATTCAAAAACGTATTCCTAATAAAAACACTCCATAAAATAGGAATTGGTAGATAATGCCTTAACATAGATAGACACCCACAATATACACAGTTTAAAGCCAATACCTGACTGTGGAGAACCACTAGCAGTATTCTCAGTAAAGTTAGGAACAAGGTTAGGACTACTGTGTAACAATGTGCTGGCTGTGTTAGCCAATACAGTTAGACAAAAGAAAACAATTAGCAGTATAAGAATGGGAAATTCATCTCTTTGCAAAGATAAAATCATCTATCTGGAAAAAAAAACAAGAGAAATAACAAACCTAACTCAAATAATAGAGGAACTCAGTACAGCAGGAGGATGTATTAGCACAAAAGCCAACAGCTTCCACATCCACAAGCAATAACCACCTAGAATATATAATGGAACACGAAACTCCAAATATGACAGCAAAATAAAACGCTTAGAAATAAACTGAACAAGAAATATGTAAACTACAAGAAAACATTAAAAAACAATACAAAGTTCTACGAAGAAGGTATATTGCAATCCAGGCCTATTTAAAGGAGGAAGAACATTCCCAAATGAATAATCTAAAGACACAATTACTGAAATTGGAAAAAGAACAAATGAGACCCAAAGTCACCAGAAGGAGGGACATAATAAAGATCAGAGAAGAAATAAATAAAATTGAGAAGAATAAAACAATAGAAAATATCAATGAAACCAAAAGCTGGTTCTTTGAAAAAATAAACAAAATAGATAAACCCTTAGCCAGTCTCATTAAGAGAAAAAGAGAATCTAAACACATAAACAGAATCAGAAATGAGAAAGGAAAAATAACGACAGACCCCACAGAAATACAAAGAATTATAAGAAATAGTATGAGAATCTATATGCTAACAAGCTGGAAAACCTAGAAGAAATGGACAACTTCTTAGAAAACTACAACCTTCCAAGAGTGACCAAACAAGAAACAGGAAAACTGAACAGACCAATCACCAGCAATGAAATTGAATCAGTAATCAAAAAACTAACTACCCAAGAACAAAACCACCAGACCAGATGGATTCACCTCTGAATTCTACCAGACATATAGAGAAGAAATAACACCCATTTTCCTCAAAGTTTTCCAAAAAATAGAAGAGGAGGGAATACTTTCAAACTCATTCTATGAAGCCAGCATCACTCTAATACCAAAATCAGGCAAACACCTCACCAAAAAAGAAAATTACACACCAATATCCCTGATGAACGTAGATGCAAAAATACTCAACAAAATATTAGCAAACCGAATTCAAAAATACATCAAGAGGATCATACACCATGATCAAGTGGGATTCATCCCAGGGATGCAAGGATGGTACAACATTCGAAAATCCATCAACATCATCCACCACATCACCAAAAAGAGGAACAAAAACCACATGATCATCTCCACAGATGCTGAAAAAACCATGTGACAAGATTCAGCATCCATTCATGATTAAAACTCTCAACAAAATGGGTATAGAGGGCAAGTACCTCAACATAATAAAGGCCATATATGACAAACCCACAGCTAACATCATACTTAACGGCGAGACGCTGAAAGCTTTTCATCTAAGATCGGGGAACAAGACAGGGATGCCCACTCTCTCCACGGTTATTCAACAGAGTACTGGAGGTACTAGCATCGGCAATCAGACAAAACAAAGAAATACAAGGCATCCAGATTGGTAAAGAAGATGTCAAATTGTCACTATTTGCAGATGACATGACATTCTACATAAAAAAACCTAAAGACTTCACTCCAAAACTACTAGAACTAATATCTGAATTCAGCAAAGTTGCAGGATACAAAATTAACACAGAAATCTGTTGCTTTCCTATACACTAATGATGAACTAACAGAAAGAGAAATCAGAAAAACAATTCCATTCACAATTGCATCAAAAAGAATAAATGTAACGAAGGAAGTGAAAGACCTGTACTCTGAAAACTACAAGACACTCCTAAGAGAAATTAAAGAATACACTAACAAATGGAAATTCATCCCATGCTCTTGGCTAGGAAGAATAAATATTGTCAAAAAGGCTATACAACCTAAAGCACTCTACAGATTCAATGCAATCCCTATCAAAATACCTACAGCTTTCTTCAATGAACTGGAACAAATAATTCTAAAATTCATATGGAACCACAAAAGACCCCGAACAGCCAAAGCAATCCTGAGAAGGAGGAATAAAACGGGGAATTACGCTCCCTGACTTCAAGCTCTACTACAAAGCCACAGTAATCACGACAATTTGGTATTGGCACAAAAACAGACCCACAGACCAGTGGAACAGAATAGAAAATCCAAACATTAAAGCAAACATATACAGTCAATTAATATTTGATAAAGGGGCTTTGGATATACAATGGGGAGATGACGCTGTTTTCAGCAGCTGGTGTTGGAAAAACTGGACAGCTACGTGTAAGAGAATGAAACTGGACTACTGTCTAACCCCATACACAAAGGTAAAATCAAGGTGGATCAAAGACATGAATTTAAGTCATGAAACCATAAAACTCTTAGAAAAAACATAGGCAAAAATCCTTGGACATAAACATGAGCGACTTCTTCATGAACATATCTCCCCGAGCAAGGGAAACAAAAGCAAAAATGAACAAGTGGGACTATATCAAGCTGAAAAGCTTCTGTACAGCAAAGGACACCATCAGTAGAACAAAAAGACATCCTACAGTATGGGAGAATATATTCATAAATGACGTATCTGATAGGGGGTTGACATCCAAAATATATAAAGAACTCACACACCTCAACAAACAAAAAGCAAATAAGCCAATTAAGAAATGGGCAGAGGACTTGAATAGACACTTCTCTAAAGAAGAAATTCAGATGGCCAACAGACACATGAAAAGATGCTCCACATTGCTAATCATCAGAGAAATGCAGATTAAAACCACAATGAGATATCACCTCACACCAGTGAGGATGGCCAACATCCAAAACACAAACAACAACAAATGTTGGCAAGGATGTGGAGAAAAGGGAACCCTCCTATACTGCTGGTGGGAATGCATATTAGTTCAACCATTGAGGAAAGCAGTATGGAGGTTCCTCAAAAAACTCAAAATAGAAATACCATTTGACCCAGGATCCCACTCCTAGGAATTTACCCTAAGAATGCAGCAGCCCAGTTTGAAAAAGACATATGCACCCCTATGTTTATCGCAGCACTATTTACAATAGCCAAGAAATGGAAGCAACCTAAGTGTCCATCATTAGATGAATGGATAAAGAAGATGTGGTACATATACACAATGGAATATTATTCAGCCATAAGAAGAAAACAAATCCTACCATTTGCAACAACATGGATGGAGCTAGAGGGTATTATGCTCAGTGAAATAAGCCAAGCGGAAAAGACAAGTATCAAATGATTTCACTCATATGTGGAGTATAAGAACAAAGAAAAAAACTGAAGGAACAAAACAGCAGCAGACTCACAGAACCCAAGAACGGACTAATAGTTACCAAAGGGAAAGGGACTGGGGAGGATGGGTGGGAAGGGAGGGACAAGGGGGAAAAAGGGGCATTACGATTAGCAGATGTAATGTTGGGGGGGCACGGGGAGGGCTGTACAACTCAGAGAAGACAAGTAGTGATTCTATAGATCTCACTACGCTGATGGACAGTGACTGTAATGGGGTTGGTGGGGGGACCTGATGAAGGGGGTAGTTTAATAACCATAATATTGCACACATAATTGTAGATTAATGATACCAAAATAAATTATTTTTAAAAATACAGAAGTTATTCATTATGACATGAATATAAGAGTAAAATATTAGAAGCAACCTAAATGTTTATACATAGAAGTTTATTCACCCCAACTATGGAATACTGCATGGCAGTAAAGGAAAGAAAAAAAATATATATATATATATATATATATATATATATATATGACAGCTCTCCATAAACTGATAATGGAATAGTGTCCAGAATATAAGTGAAAAAAGAAAGGTATGAAAAGGTTATTAGTACTTTTTGTACAAGAAAGAATAGGCAATAAAATATTTCCATACAGGGAGCTATCTATTTTAACAAAAAGAGACGTAGAATGAACTAACAGCTAATAACCTTTGGTGGGGATAGGAACACAATGGAAGAATTGAGAGGGTAATGAGCCAGCTCTGGGTATAACTTGTACACTTTGGACTCTGGATCATGTTAACGTTTTACATAATCTAATAATTAAGTCAATGAAGATGGCTCTAATACTGCATGTAAAGATAAAAAAATGAATATAATCGTAGAGGAAATTAACATTAGCACTCAGAAGACAAGACACTATCAAAGTCACTCTTGCACACAATCCTCTGTACACAATCAGATACATTCTAAGGACAAACAGAACTGCAAAAAGTAAATCTTTAATTTTATTTCGGTGTTTTGATGGTGGTGGTATAGGTATAGCCAATTTTTAAATTATTAAGGGTGCAATGAGTAAACATATTAGTGTTGTTTACAAGCATCTGTTTTTTATAGCAAGGTTTTAGGGTCGCTTGTTTAATTGCAACAGGAAAGGCACCTCTAGCAGAAGGAGCAAGAAAACGCTACAAAGTTTCAATGCGGGTGGAACTCAAGATTCAAGAGAGAGAGCTGGAGGAGGAGGGGCAGATGCATGGTCAAGGCATCACACAGCCGCAGGGGGCATGCTCACTGTGCTCTCTGTAACTGTACACTAGGACGGCCCATGCTAAAGAGAGTTTGGCCCTTATGCACCAAACAAATAACCCACCAAGGCAGACATTCTTGTCCTGAGAAGCTCGGTGAGGTAAATAAAACCCTGATCTTTGGCATGAGAGAGTTTCACGGCAGGTGGTCAGGAATGCTCAGTGACTCAGATCTGTACAAAGGCACGTTTCAAAACCTGTTCCAATTCTGTGACCTCTGATTAGAATCAAACAGTATCAAATTGAACAGCCTTTACCCAACATACCCATTAAAAATAAGCCTTTAATACTCTAAGGCAAAAATTCATAAGTCACTTTCAGACAAGTTTTTCGTTTTCAAGAACTCTAACACAAACATTTTAACTTCAGTAATTTAGGAAACATGCTGTAAGCTGCTTAAAATATTTATTAATCACTTGCTTTTCCATGATTAAGCTCATAATAAAGCAACATTCATTATTTCCTTATTATTCTAGAATCACATGGTAGCTTCCCAGATTCAGTTGATAATATTTTAGAGTTCTTAGGAATGACATTTGGGTAATTGAAACAGCAAGTTCAAAAATGTGTTTCATATAGGAGAATATATTGGTAAATGACATATCTGACACGGGGTTAATATCCAAAATACATGAAGTACTCACATGCCTCAACACCCAAAAAGCAAATAATTCTATTACAAAATGGGCAGAGGAAATTAATAGATACTTCTCCAAAGAAGAAATTCAGATGGTCAACAGGCACAAGAAAAGATGCTCTGCATCGCAAATTATCAGGGAAATGCAAATTAGAACCACAGTGAGATATCACCTCACACCAGTTAAGATGACCAACATAGAAAACACTAGGAACAACAAATGCTGGCAAGGATGCGGAGAAAGGGGAACCCTCCTACACTGCTGGTGGGAATGTAAACTAGTTCAACCATTGTGGAAAGCAATATGGAGGTTCCTCAAAAAACTAAAAACATTAATACCATTTGACCCGGGAATTCCACTCCTAGGAATTTACCCAAAGAAAACAACATCTCAGATTCGAAAAGACATATGAACCCCTATGTTTATCGCAGCACTATTTACAATAGCCAAGAAATGGAAACAACCTAAGTGTCCATCAGTAGATGAATGGATAAAGAAGATGTGGTACATATACACAATGGAATACTATTCAGCCATAAAAAAGAAACAAATCCTACAATTTGCAACAACATGGATGGCACTAGAGGGTATTATGCTCGGTGAAATAAGTCAGAGAAAGACAAATACCAAATGATTTCCCTCATTTTTGGAGTATAACAATGAAGCAAAACTGAAGGAACAAAATAGCTGCAGACTCACAGACTCCAAGAAGGGACTAGTGGTTACCAAAGGGGAGGGGTGGGGGTGGGCATGTGGGGAGGGAGGGAGAAGGGGACTGTGGGGTATCATGACTGGCGCACATGGTGTATGTGGGGTCACGGGGAAGACAGTGTAGCTCAGAGAAGACAAATAGTGACTCTGTGGCATCTTACTACACTGATGGACAGTGACTGCAGTGGGTGGGGTATGGGGGGACATGATAATATGGGTGAATGTAGTAACCACATTGTTTTTCTTGTGAAACCTTCATAAGAGTGTATATCAATGATACTTTAATAAAAAAAAATTTTTTTTAATGTGTTTCACACCTCATCTTCCGGCAATGACTGGAGAGTGTCCAACCATCCAACCTAGAAGGCATTTATGGCATCTCCCCAGGACTTCTCTCACCTTGGTTCTGAAGCATACCTATTGTATAACAAACTACCCCAAAACACAGCTATGAAAAACAACAATGAATGTACTCTCCCTCAAATTCTGTGGGGGTGCCAGAGGCCCACTGAGTGGTCCTGCTGTTCTCATTTAGGGTCTCTCATGACGCTGTGGCAGATGGTAACAAGGGGTTCACCTGCATGCCTAGCACCTTGGCAGGAATGACTGGAAGACTGAGACTTCTCTCATGTGGAAACATGTTGTTTCCATGTGGCTACTTGGGCTGCTCATATGCTGACTGGACGCCAAGAGGTCAAAGTCTGATGCAGAAATTACAGATTTCTCTAGATTAGGTCTTGAAAGTTACAGTGTCACTTCCACCATAACCTATTGGTAAAAGTAAGTCACAAAGACAGCCCAGATTCAAGGGGAAAGGATAAAGACTCCACTTCTCCACAGGAGTGTGGAAAGAATCTGTGGCCCACCCAGCCAGTAGCCAGATGGAATTAGGCATCTTAGCAAGAAGGAACAGCTGTGTTGCCCCACCTGCTTTCTCTTTATTCACTGTTTGGCTCACACCTTTTCAAAAGAGCAGGAATTCGGTCACAAAGTCTTTCCTGGAAGTAAAGTCGGATAACACACAGCCAGAAGACTTCTTCAGCTATGATCGAGGACAAGGGTTGGTAAACTTTTTCTGTAAAGGAGAGATAGTTAAATATTTCACACTTTCAGGGCAATGTGGTCTCTTCGGCAGCTGTTTAACTCTGCCCTTGCTACCGGAAAGTAGCCATAGGCAATATGTAAATGAACGATTGGTCACTGTGTCCCAATAAAACTTTATTTACAATACGTGGAAGGATGAGGTAATTTACTGACCCCTGGTCTAGGAGGAACACTGGATTTGGAATTGGAAAATCTGTCCTGGAATTCTGACATCACTACTCACTACCCATGGGACCTTGGTTGAGTTTCTTTCTGGTTTACCTTCCACATCTAAAACACAGGGATAAGTAATCCATCTCCCAAGGTGGCTATAGGGAGGCATACACAGGGAAATGTACCCCCTCAGCAAAACAAACACACCTTAGGTCTAGCCTACATGTCTGAAGAACAGCACCCCAGGAGGCGGTCATAGGGAAACAGAGCTGAGGAAGAGAAAAGGAAAGATACCACACTGTTTTCCAATGAAATGAAACGTTCACTGATGAAAATTGTATTTTGCAACAGACTGAACAGTCTTTCTTAAGACCTGGCACTGTTTCACTCATAACAGAAAAATACCTTCTTTAAGGCATACAGACACAAACAAGTAGTGTACATGGTCAGTGAAAGGAAAAATAAGCCAAAATAAGCAAGCCCTACAAGTATTTCACTCAAATACAAACTTTGTTCAAAGGCACATCAGTACACTCATACTATATTTAATCTAGTTTTCTAGCTTCTGAAAGATGAAACAAAAAAGTCTCTGAGAAAAGCATATTTTCAAAAATGCAAAAAGCAAACAAATTTTTTTTAATATAATTTATTTTATTATCATTAATCTACAATTACATGTGCAATATTACGGTTATTAAACTACCCCTTCATCAGGCTCCCCCCACCAACCCCATTACAGTCACTGTCCATCAGCGTAGTGAGATGCTATAGAATCACTACTTGTCTTCTCTGAGTTGTACTGCCCTCCCTGTGCCCCCCCAACATTACATCTGCTAATTGTAATGCCCCATTTTCCCTCTTATCCCTCCCTTCCCGCCCATTTTCCCCAGTCCCTTTCCCTTTGGTAACTATTAGTCCGTTGTTGGGTTCTGTGAGTCTGCTGCTGTTTTGTTCCTTCAGTATTTTTTCTTTGTTCTTATACTCCACATATGAGTGAAATCATTTGATACTTGTCTTTTTCAGCTTGACCGAATGAGTGCAAGCTTTACTTTTCTGAAATTGACAATGGCAGAAAAAAAATTTATTCAAAAAGAATTTTTTAATCTGGCCTTACTCTCAACAAAATGGGTATAGAGGGCAAGTACCTCAACATAATAAAGGCATATATGACAAACCCACAACCAACATTATACTTAACAGAGAGAGGCTAAAAGCTTTTCCTTTACGATCGGAAACAAAACAAAGATGCCCCCTCTCCCCACTTTTATTCAACATAGTTCTGGAGGTCCTGGCCACGGGAATCAGAAAACACAAAGAAATAAAAGGCGTTCACATTGGCAAGGAAGAACTCAAACTGTCCCTGTTTGCAGATGACATGATATTGTACATAAAAATCCCGAAAGAATCCACGCCAAAACTACTAGATCAAATATCTGAATTCAGCAAACTTGCGGGATACAAAATTAATACACAGAAATCTGTTGCATTCCTATACACTAACAATGAACTAGCAGACAGAGAAATCAGGAAAACAATTCCATTCACAATCACAACCAAACGAATAATACATAGGAATAAACCTAACCAAGGAAGTGAAAGACCTATACCCTGAAAACTACAAGACACTCTTAAGAGAAATTAAAGAGGACACTATTAAATGGAAATTCATCCCATGCTCCTGGCTAGGAAGAATTGATATTGTCAAAACGGCCATCCTGCCTAAAGCAATCTACAGACTCAATGCAATCCCTATCAAAATACCTACAGCATTCTTCAATGCACGAGAGCAAATAGTTCTAAAATTCATCTGGAACCAAAAAATACCCCGAATAGCCAAAGCAATTCTGAGAAGGAAGAATAAAGCAGGGGGAACTATGCTTCCTGACTTCAAGCTCTACTACAAAGCTACAGTAATCAAGAGAATATGGTACTGGCACAAGAAGAGAGGAACAGACCAATAGAACAGAATAGAGAACCGAGATATAAACCCAAGCATACATGGTAAATTAATATATGATAAAGGAGCCATGGATATACAATGGGGAAATGACAGCCTCTTCAACAGCTGCTGTTGGCAAAACTGGACAGCTACATGTAAGAGAATGAAACTGGACTACTGTCTAACCCCATACACAACAGTAAACTCAAAATGGATCAACGACCTGAATGTAAGTCATGAAACCATAAAACTCTTAGAAAAAAACATAGGCAAAAATCTCTTGGACATAAACATGAGCAACTTCTTCATGAACATATCTCCCCAGGCAAGGGAAACAAAAGAAAAATGAACAAGTGGGACTATATCAAACTAAAAAGCTTCTGTACAGCAAAGAATACCATCAGTAGAACAAAAAGACATCCTACACTATGGGAGAATATATTCATAAATGACATATCTGATAAGGGGTTCACATCCAAATTATATAAAGAGCTCACGCACCTCAACGAACAAAAAGCAAATAAGCCAGTTAAAAAATGGGCAGAGGAGCTGAACAGACACTTCTCCAAAGAAATTCAGATGGCCAAAGGCACATGAAAAGATGCTCCACATCACTAATCCATCAGAGAAATGAAGATTAAAACCACAATGAGATATCACCTCACACCAGTTAGGATGGCCACCATCCAAAACACAAACAACAACAAATGTTGGCAAGGATGTGGAAAAAGGGGAACCCTCCTACACTGCTGGTGGGAATGTAAATTAGTACAACCATTGTGCAAAGCACTATGGAGGTTCCTCAAAAATCTCCAAATAGAAATACCATTTGACCCAGGAATACCACACCTAGGAATTTACCCTAAGAAAAATCAGCCCAGTTTGAAAAAGACATATGTACCCCTATGTTTATCACAGCACTATTTACAATAGCCAAGAAATGGAAGCAACCTAAGTGTCCATCAGTAGATGAATGGATAAAGAAGATGTGGTACATATACACAATGGAATATTATTCAGCCATAAGAAGAAAACAAATCCTACCATTTGCAACAACATGGGTGGAGCTAGAGGGTATTATGCTCAGTGAAATAAGCCAGATGGAGAAAGAAAAGTGTCAAATGATGTCACTCATATGTGGAGTATAAGAACAAAGAAAAAAGTGAAGGAACACAACTGCAGCAGACTCACAGAACCCAAGAATGGACTAACAGATACCAAAGGGAAAGGGACTGGGGAAGATGGGTGGGAAGGGAGGGATAAGGGGTAAAAGGGCTATTACAATTAGCACACATAATGTAGCGGGGGTGGGGGTGGGGTGGGCGGATACCGGGAAGGCAGTATAACACAGAGAAGACAAGTAGTGATTCTATAACATCCTTCTACGCTGATGGACAGTGAGTGTAATGGCGTATATGGTTGGGACTTGATAATAGGGGGAGTCTAGTAACCATAATATTGCTCATGTACTTGTATATTAATAATAGCAAAATTTTTTAAATTAGGAAAAAAAAAACATGTGTCTTATCGCCCCTAACGTCTTTGTGGATTGGGAACTTCCTCTGGCTTAAGGATTAGTATAATTTTTGTTACCTGTATAAAAATCTTGTTGTATCTTAATTTTTGTTATTATATCTAAGTTGTTTTTATCCTCTGTTGCTGTTTTGGAATCTAGTTACAGTGCTCCAGCTTTCTCGCACAGCGACCATTGCGGAATATTGAGTGTAGACTCTAAGGTGAGAATCCTGGAGGGGTGTAATATGGGGAAGTTGGGGTTCGTACGACCAGGATCCTCACCGAACTTAAACCACCTGATGATGTAACTGGCCTGTTGCTAGGCTAACATTTCCACACCTTTAGGCAATAAGGTATTATTGCCCTATATAGAGAGCTCAGCCCATTGTTCTGGGAGGAGGCAGAGACACTACTGCTGGACCTACCACCAGGAGAACAAGCCGGGCAATATACCCATTCACCCCAAAGAACGTTTTGCTGTCAATTTCTTTGGTCACAGTGAATCCACAGTGAACTTGCCCAGGGCTGAAACCCATTGGCCAGACACTTGTCCATTGTCAAACGTTGCCCACTCAAGGATTGTCCTGATGCACACATGTGAGCAGTGTCTGGGCCATGAGTCCTCCTACAATTTCACATCCATTCTCACAGAGTTGCACCGCCCTGGCAGAAGCAGCTGTCCCATGGCCTCCACGAGAGACATCTGTGTTCTATAGCAATGGCACCAGTGACAGCCTAGAAGGGTATGGACCCCTAAGCCCCAGGGTGAGTACTAATGGCTGCCATCATTTGGATTAAATGTCCCTTTCCAAAGCAACCTGGACCACTTCCAGAGCAAAGTACACTAAATAAAGTTAAAATCCAGGCAAATATGTGGATGAATGGCCTTGTTTGTCTGGATATACAGATAAGAAACTGGCATATATTGTTGGCCTTCTGATTCAGAAATGAGATGGGAAAGACGTGAGATGACTTAACATTAAGAGAAGCAGAAGTGAACATTCCCAAATTCCCTTGTATTTGTGCTTGAGCAGAATGGAATCCCCACATGATAGCTGGGATGTCTATATTAAGTATCTCAGGCCAGTCTTCTACTAAATAAAGTTCAAGTGGCACTGAGTTCACATGACACTCAGAGCTCTCCAGGCAGCTGATCGTGCTCCTCACGTCTCCTGTTAGGGACGTGAGCTTCCAAGTAGCTCCCTGTCTGCTTCTACCACGGCCAGAATCCATTCTGTACCTGGAGGTGTGAATGTGACAAGCTCCCAGAGGACTGACAGCTGCCTCTCTCACGCCCTGTGGGTGCAAGTGTGTGTCTAATTGAGAGCGTATGTACACACAAAACTCATCTCATAAGGTCAATGGCCATGGAATATGTCAACATTAAGGGAAGCTGGGTCAAGGCTGTATGGGAACTCTCTGTACTCTCTTTGAAACTTTGTATAAATCTAAAATTATATAATAGTTTTTTTTTAATAAAATAAACACACTTCCGGAACGATGGCAGCAGTGTAAGAAGGGCGGCAGAAATCTCCTCCCAAAACTATATAAATCTACGAAAATACAGCAAATACAACTATTCCTAAAAGAGAAATCAGAGCACACAGCAAAGTGCACAGCGTGCAGCCACACTTGGGAGGGCTCAGCACCCTGCAAGGCAGGTAAGATACACAGCCGCGACCCAGTGGCACCCGAACACTCACCCAGCCCAGCTCGCCGGTGGGAGGAGAGGATTCAGAGCCGGGAGGGAGTGATAGAGCAGGTCCGCGAAATAACCAGCCCCGGTGGTCTGCGCCGGGAGCGCCGGGAGCGCTGACACAAATAGCGCAGTGCATTGGACATTGGAGTGGCAGAAGGTGCAGGTTTTGAGCCGGGAAGGCACCGGGACCATGCAGCCAGCGCCCAGGGACAAAAGAAAAGCGTGCGCTATTTGTAGCAGTCTCAGAGAGGCGGGGGGCCCAGCAAGGGAACACCATCGCCCCGGCGGGTTCAGCCCTGCAGGCTGGAAGTCCTGGGGAACTTCGGCCCCTTCGCTGGTGACAGAGAGAAGGAAGCAGCCACGCTGGAACTTTATACAGAAAACAATAGCCTCCCATTCATTCCTGCCCGGCCTAGACCTACAAAAAAGCGGCGCGGCCGTGGCTGCGAATTAGTGGAGAAACAGCGACACCTACAGCATGCTTAGAGAATCCACTCCAGGTGGGCTTTTTTTTTTCTGGTTTGTTTTATTTCTTGCTTTTTTTTTTGCTCGTTTATTTTATTTTGCCCCTTTTTTTTGCTGGTTTGTTTTATTTCTTGCCCCTTTATTTTTCTTTTTTTCTTTTTTCACCTTCCTTTTCTTTCATTTCTTTCTTTCTTCTTTCTCTTCCTTCTTTTTTTTGGCTTGCTTGTTTTTTTTGGTGGTATTTTTTTTTCTTTTCTTTTTAAACCTTAAAGAGCCCAGCTGACATACCTGGCACTTACCAGCGACCACTCCTATCAACATGACAAGACGGAAGAACATGATACAGACAAAAATCCCCAAGATCCAGACCCCCTCTGAGAAGGAATCTGAAGGGATGGAAATGCAGCATCTTCCTGAAAAAGAATTCAGAATAAAAGTCAGCTGATGGATCTACAGAGAAATATGCAAGAGCTAAGGGAGGAAATGAGGGAAGTCTGGAAAGATAATGCAGAAATGAGACAAGCCATCGAAGGGCTCAGCAGCAGACTGGAGGAGATGCAAGAGACTGTTAATGCAATAGAAATCAGAGAAGAACACAGAGCAGCTAAGGCAGAGAGACATAAAAGGGTCCCTAGGAATGAAAGAATATTAAGAAAACTGTGTGACCAATGCAAACGGAACAATATTCACATTATAGGAGTACCAGAGGAAGAAGTGAGAGAAAAAGAGATAGAAAGTGTCTTTGAAGAAATAATTGCTGAAAACGTGCCCATGCTGGGGAAGGAAACAGTCTCGCAGTCCATGGAAGCCGACAGATCTCCTAACACAAGGGACCCCAGGAAGACAACACCAAGACACATAATAATTAAAATGGCAAAGATCAAAGATAAGAACAGAGTGTTAAAGGCAGCCAGAGAAAGAAAAAAAATCACCTTCAAAGGAAAACCCATCAGACTAACATCAGACGTCTCAACAGAAACCTGACAGGCTAGAAGAGAATGGCATGATATATTTAACGCAATGAAACAGAAGGGCCTCGAACCAAGAATACTGTATCCAGCACGATTACCATTTAAACATGATGGAGGGATTAAACAATTTCCAGACAAGCAAAAGCTGAGAGAATTTGCTCCCATAAACCACCTCTACAGGACATCTTAAAGGAACTGCTCTAGAGGGAAGCATTCCGAAGCCTAAAAAGCTGTCACCAGAGAAAATAAAATCATAGCAAAGAAAGCAGACGATCCAAAACTAACTAAAGGCAAACAATAAAACACCTAGTATATAAAGAATGGAGGAGGAAGAATAAGAAGGGAGAGAAATAAAGAAACATCAGACTGTGTTTACAATAACTTAACAAGAAAGTTAAGTTAGATAGTTAGATAGTAAAGAAGCAACCCTTGAACCTTTGGTAACCACGAATCTAAAGCCAGCAATGGCAATAAGTACATATCTATCGATAACCACCCTAAACGTAAAAGGACTAAATGCACCCATCAAAAGAAACACAGCAACAGAATGAATAAAAAAGCAAGACCCATCTATATGCTGCCTACAAGAAACTCACCTCAAATCCAAAGATATCCCCAGATTAAAAGTGAAGGGATGGAAAAAGATATTTCATGCAAATAACAAGCAGAAAAAAGCAGGTATTTCAGTACTTGTACCAGACAAAATAGACTTCAAAGCGAAGAAAGTAGCAAGACATAAAGAAGGACATAACATAATGATAAAGCGGTCAGTCCAACAAGAGGATATAACCATTATAAATATATATGCACCCAACACAGCAGCGATGGCATTTGTGAAACAAATACTAACAGAATTAAAGGAGGAAATAGACAGCAATGCACTCATCGTAGGTGACTTCAACACACCACTCACTCCAAGGGACAGATCAACCAGACAGAAAATAAGCAAACACACAGAGGCTCTGAACAACACACTAGAACAGATGGACCTAACAGACATCTACAGAACTCTACACCCAAAAGCAACAGGATACACATTCTTCTCAAGTGCACATGGAACATTTTCCAGAATAGACCACATACTAGGCCACAAAAAGAACTTCAGTAAAATCGAAAAAATTGAAATTCTACCAACCAACTTCTCGGATCATAAAGGTATTAAACTAGAATTAAACTTTAGAAAGAAAACAAAAAGGCTCACAAATACATGGAGACTTAACAACATTCTCCTAATTAATCAATGGGTCAATGACCAAATCAAAACAGAAATCAAAGAGTATATGGAGACAAATGACAACAACAACACAAAACCACAGCTTCTATGGGATGCAGCAAAGGCAGTTCTAAGAGGAAAGTATATTGAAATCCAGGCCTATCTAAAGAAAGAAGAACATTCCCAAATGAATAGTCTAAAGACACAATTACTGAAATTGGAAAAAGAAGAACAAATGAGACCCAAAGTCACCAGAAGGAGGGACATGATAAAGATCAGAGAAGAAATAAATAAAATAGAGAAGAACAACACAATAGGAAAAAATCAATGAAACCAAGAGCTGGTTCTTTGAAAAAATAAACAAAATAGATAAACCCCTAGCCAGACTTATTAAGAGAAAAAGAGAATCTACCCACATAGAATCAGAAATGAGAAAGGAAAAATCACGACGGATCCCACAGAAATACAAAGAATTATAAGAGAATACTATGAGAATCTATATGCTAACAAGCTGGAAAACCTAGAAGAAATGGACAACTTCTTAGAAAAATACAACCTTCCAAAACTGACCAAGCAAGAAACAGAAAAACTAAACAGACCAATCACCAGCAGTGAAACTGAAGCGGTAATCAAAAAACTACCCAAGAACAAAACCCCCTGACCAGACGGATTCACCTCTGAATTCTACCAGACATATAGAGAAGAAATAACACCCATTCTCCTTAAAGTTTTCAAAAAATAGAAGAGGAGAGAATACTTCCAAACTCATTCTATGAAGCCAGCATCACTCTAATACCAAAACAGGGCAAAGACCTCACCAAAAAAGAAAACTATGGACCAATATCCCTGATGAACGTGGAGGCAAAAATACTCAACAAAATGTTAGCAAACCGAATTCAAAAATACATCAAGAGGATCATATACCATGATCAAGTGGGATTCATCCCAGGGATGCAAGGATGGTACAACATTCGAAAATCCATCAACATCATCCACCACATCAATAAAAAGAAGGTCAAAAACCACATGATCATCTTCGTAGATGCTGAAAAAGCATTTGACAAAATTCAGCATCGATTCATGATTAAAACTCTCAACAAAATGGGTATAGAGGGCAAGTACCTCAACATCATAAAGGCCGTATATGACAAACCCACAGCTAACATCATACTTAAGAGCGAGAAGCTGAAAGCTTTTCATCTAAGATCGGGAACAAGACAGCGATGCCCACTCTCTCCATTGTTATTCAACAGAGTACTGGAGGTCCTAGCCACAGCAATCAGACAAAACAAAGCATACAAGGCATCCACATTGGTAAAGAAGTCAAATTGTCACTACTTGCAGATGACATGATATTGTACATAAAAAGCCCTAAACACTCCACTCCAAAACTACTAGAACTAATATCTGAATTCAGCAAAGTTGCAGGATACAAAATTAACACACAGAAATCTGTTGCTTTCCTATACACTAATGATGAACTAACAGAAAGAGAAATCAGAAAAACAATTCCATTCACAATTGCATCAAAAAGAATAAAATACCTAGGAATAAACCTAACGAAGGAAGTGAAAGACCTGTACACTGAAAACTACAAGACACTACTAAGAGAAATTAAAGAGGACACTAACAAATGGAAATGCATCCCATGCTCTTGGCTAGGAAGAATCAATATTGTCAAAATGGCTATACTACCTAAAGCAATCTACAGATTCAACGCAATCCCTATCAAACTACCAACAGCTTTCTTCAGTGAACTGGAACAAATAATTCTAAAATTCATATAGCACCACAAAAGACCCCGAATAGCCAAAGCAATCCTGAGAGGAGGAATAAAACAGGGGGAATTACGCTCCCTGACTTCAAGCTCTACTACAAAGCCACAGTAATCAAGACAATTTGGTATTGGCACAAAACAGACCCACAGATCAGTGGAATAGAATAGAAAATCCAAACATCAACCCAAACACATACAGTCAATTAATATTTGATAAGGGAGCCTTGGATATACATTGGGGAGATGACGGCCTCTTCAGCAGCTGGTGTAGGCAAAACTGGACAGCTACATGTAAGAGAATGAAATTGGACTACTGTCTAACCCCATATGCAAAGGTAAACTCAAGGTGTATCAAAGACCTGAATGTAAGTCATGAAACTATAAAACTCTTAGAAAAAAATATAGGTAAAAAGCTCTTGGACATAAACATGAGTGACTTCTTCATGAACATATCTCCCCGAGCAAGGGAAACAAAAACAAAAATGAACAAGTGGGACTATATCAAGCTGAAAACCTTCTGTACAGCAAAGGACACCATCAGTAGAACAAAAAGACTTCCTACAGTATGGGAGAATATATTCATAAATGACATATCCGATAAGGGGTTGACATCGAAAATATATAAAGAACTAATGCACCTCAACAAACAAAAAGCAAATAATCCAATTAAGAAATGGGCAGAGGACATGAATAGACACTTCTCCAAAGAAGAAATTCAGGTGGTCAACAGGCACATGAAAAGATGCTCCACATCGCTAATCATCAGAGAAATGCAGATTAAAACCACAATGAGATATCACCTCACACCAGTGAGGATGGCCAACATCCAAAACACAAACAACAACAAATGTTGACGAGGATGTGGAGAAAAGGGAACCCTCCTACACTGCTGGTGGGACTGCAAATTAGTTCAACCATTGTGGAAAGCAGTACAGAGGTTTCTCAAAAAACTCAAAATAGAAATACCATTTGACCCAGGAATTCCACTCCTAGGAATTTACCCTAAGAATGCAGCAGCCCAGTTTGAAAAAGACAGATGCACCCCTATGTTTATCGCAGCACTATTTACAATAGCCAAGAAATGGAAGCAACCTAAGTGTCCATCAGTAGATGAATGGATAAAGAAGATGTGGTACATATACACAATGGAATATTATTCAGCCATAAGAAGAAAACAAATCCTACCATTTGCAACAACATGGATGGAGCTAGAGGGTATTATGCTCAGTGAAATAAGCCAAGCCGAAAAAGACAAGTACCAAATGATTTCACTCATATGTGGAGTATAAGAACTAAGAAAAAAAACTGAAGGAACAAAACAGCAGGAGACTCACAGAACCCAAGAATGGACTAATAGTTACCAAAGGGAAAGGGACTGGGGAGGATGGGTGGGAAGGGAGGGGCAAGGGGGAAGAAGGCACATTACGATTAGCAGATGTAATGTTGGGGGGGGGCACGGGGAGGGCAGTACAACCCAGAGAAGACAAGTAGTGACTCAATGGCATCTCACTACGCTGATGGACAGTGACTGTAATGGGGTTGGGGGTGGGGGGGCGACCTGATGAAGGAGGTAGTGTAATCACCATAATATTACTCATTTAATTGTAGTTTAATGATATCAAAATAAACTTTAAGAATGAAAAAAATAATAATAATAAAATAAACACTAGGTCAACTTGAAGGCCTGAAGCATGATTCTGATTTTCATAGGCTCCTTCTGCATAACTCCTCAGAAGGTCATTCTATTGAGCCCTTAAATGAAACTGCGGACATCCCAAAGACACAGAAATACACCTGACAAACAATGTGTGACGGTTCAGTGTTAAGGTTAAGACTTCTCCCCCCAACAGTCTGCCAACTGTAAACCATTAAGATTGCTAAGTGAAGCCATGACTGGAGAATAGGCAGTCATCACTCATTATGTATATGCCATCCCATGTATTCAGGGTCCCCCTTTCTCCACCCTCCCAAATGCTATGGGGCAACAAACATGAATGGATGGTCCTTTGGCTGGCTTTATGATTCCAAATGCACCTCAATGACTTTTAATTAGTTTTCACAGAGCTGCTTAGTCAATATTTAAAATAATATTTCAAAAGAAGTAAGTAAAAGTCTGTACTTCAGAGCTCTGGGTCTTTGTACTTGGTCCCACTACCTGCAATTTCCTACTCCAGGTATCTTCAAGGCCTTCTCTCTCTCTCACTTTTGTTCAGACATTACTAACCCATGAATCCTTCAGTGGGCCCTTTCCTCACCACCTTGTTAAAAACTGCACGTGATTCCAAACACTAAGTATCTCTTTCACTCCTTCGATTTTTTCTTACACTTGAGTAGAATGAGTATCCTGCTGCTTTTGGGTGGAGTGTTCTGTAGATGTCTGTTAGGTCCATCTGTTCTACTGTGTTGTTCAGTGTCTCTGTCCCCTTACTTCTTTTCTGTTTGACTGATCTCTATTGGTGTGACTGATGTGGTAAAGTCTCTAAAATGAATTTGTTGCATTCCACTTCCCCATTTGATTCTGTTAGTATTCATTTAACATATTTACGTGCCACTATATTGGGTGCATAAATATTTATAATATCTTGTTGGACTGACCCCTTTATCATAATGCAATGTCCTTCTTTGTCTCTTGTTATTTCATTTTCAAATCGATTTTGTCTAATATAAATACTGCTACTCCCACTTTTTCTCTCTGTTATTTGCAAGAAATATCTTTTTCCATCCTTTCACTTTTAGTCTGTGTATGTCTTTGGGTTTGAAATGAGTCTTTGTAGGCAACATGTAGATGGGTCCTGTTTTTTGTTATCCATTGGGCAATTCTATGTCTTTTGATTGGTGCATTCAGTACATTTATATTTAAGGTGATTATCAACAGATATATACATACTGCCACTGTAGGCCTTAGACGTGTGGTTACCAAAAGTTCAAGGATATCCTCTAGAAGGAATAACTTAAGAAAAATGTGGAGGGACTTTAAACAAGATGGCAGCATGAGAAGTGAGGCACAAACCTCCTCCCAAAACAACATATAACACAAATATACAGGAAATACAACTGATCCTGAAAGAGCAACCAGAAAGAAGACTGAAACAGACAGCCTACACCTAGGGAAAGGAGAAGATCACACAGAAGAGAGTAAAGTAGCAAAGCTGCAATCCAGCAGTTCCCAAGCCCTTCACGCACCCCAGCTCACCAGCAGGAGGAAGAGAAAAAAGAGCCGGGAGGGAGTAGAAGCCCAGGACTGCTAAACATCCACCCCTGGAGATATGTCCTGGGAGCATGAACCCACATTACATAGTGCTCTGGAAAGTAGAGGAGTTGGAAAGCAAAGACAGGTAGAATACTCAGAGAGGATAAGCCTCCAGCTGCTTGTGGAGAATAGGTACCCACAACCAGCCACTCTGGGAGAAAAGATAGGTGGGCACTTTGAAAGACTTCGCAACAGTGAGAGGGCTGCTAAAGGGGCAAAGATTACACAGGGCTTGCTGCTTAGGAGGAAGGACAGGTGGACAAAATCGTCCCAGAAACTCAGCCCAGCAGATTGGGAACTTTCAAGAGCTTCACGTGCTCCATCCCCATGGCTGACAAAGCAGCACCAAGGCCCCCAATTACTATATACAGCCTGCCGCTCCTTCCTCCTAGCCGGCACTGGTTTACATAAGTCCTGCCCCAGCGATCACACCAGGCCAGCTGAAGGGTGGCCCCACTTATAGCAGCTACAAGGGCATACCAGAGAGTCTTCTCCCAGCGCACTCGGCCCAATGGCCCTGGCAGTGGCCCTGCAGCCAGAAAACAAGAAAGACCGCATTTCTCCCTGCAGGCACTGAAGCCACGTGCCTGAGACCCCTGCCATCACTCCAGGGACAGGGCAGCTACAGAGAGTAGAGCTTCTGGGCACTAGAGGGCGCTGCCCACACAAAATTATTATTCCACAGTAATCATTAGGAGTATGAAACGGCAAAAGGACTTGGTAACAAACCAAAATCTCTCCAACACCAAAAAGAGGGCTGAGTTAAACTAAAATCACCTATCTTCCTGATAAAGATGTCAAAATAAAAATCATAAACATGCTCATAGACCTACAGAAAAATATTCAAGACCTCTGGGAGGACCTCAAGAAAGAGACAGAAAAATACAGTATGTAAAATGAAACATACAATGGAGGGATTTAAAAGCAGATTAGATGACACAAAGGAGACAGTAAATGAAACAGAAACTAGAGAACAAGAATACCAAGAAGCTGAGGCACACAGAGGAAAAAGGATCTCTAGGAATGAAAGAATATTAAGAGAAGTGTGTGGCAAATCGAAACAGAACAATATTCTCATTATAGGCGTACCAGAAGAAGTAAAGAAAAAGGGATAGAAAGGGTCTTTAAGGAAATAATTGCTGAAATCTACCTGAGTCTGGGGAAGGAAATACTCTCTCAGGCCATGGAAGTCCACAGATCTCCCAACACAAGGGACCCAAGGAAGACAACACCAAGACATGTATAATAATTAAAAGGCAAAGATCAAGAACAAAGACAGAGTATTATAAATAGCCAGAGATAGAAAAAAGGTCACATAAAAAGGAAAACCCATCAAGCTATAATCGGATTTCTCAGCAGAAATCTCACAGGCCAGAAGAAACCTTACACGCATTGAATATGATATATTTAATGCAATGAAGCAGAAGTGCCTCGAACCAAGAATACTCTACCCAGCAAGATAATCATTTGAATTTGAAGGAGGTATTAACAATTTCCACATAAGCAAAAGTTGAGGGAATTTAACTCACAGAAACTGTCTCTACAATGTATTTTATGAGACTACTACAGGTGAAAGTCCTCCTAAGACTAAATAGCTGTCACCAGAGAAAATAAAACCACACTAAAGAAAGTAGACCAAGAAAATCAGATTAAAGATAGCGGCGTGAGAGTAGAACAGAGGCTTCCTCCTAAAACTGCATATAATATGAAAAGATAACTAATACAACTACTCTTGAAAGAGCAACAGGAAAGAGAACTGCAACAAACTGCATACACCTGGAGAAAAGAGCAGACCTAATGGAACAGGGTAACCTACTAAAGCTGTAGCCCTGCGGGATCCAAGCCCTTACCCCACCCCAGCTCACTGGTTGAAAGAAGAGAAACGGAGCAGGGAGGGAGTGGAGACCTGGGACTGCAGAATACCTAACTCCGGAGATCTGCTCTGAGAGCACAAACCTACATTTCATGGTGCTTGCATGATAATCTCGTAATTAGGGGGTTGGAAAGCTAAGAAAGACAGAATTCCTGGAAAGACTAAGATTCTAACTGCCTGTGGAAAGCAGGGATCCATATCCAGCTGCTCTGGGACAAAAGAAAGGCGGGCACTCTGAGAGACTTCCTAACAAAGAAGCCCTTAGTAAGACAGCTGCTAAAGAGGCAAGGATTGCACACAGCTTACTCCTCAGGAGAAAGCGCAGGTAGACAAAATTGCCTGGGTGCACTCTGCCCAGCAGGTGGGGAGCTTTCACGACCTTCAGGTGCTCCAGTTCCGAGGCTGCCAACACAGCTCAAAAAACCCCTTCCATGATAAGCAGCCTACTGTGCCTTTCATATGGCCAGCCCCACAGGGCTTGCAAACCTGGAAAGGCAGTGGAGACAGGCATAGCAGCCAGGAAGCAGGAAACAGCTCTTTCCTCCCCCAGCCACCAATACCACTACTCTGCAATCCCCGACATTGCTTCAGGGGCTGAGCAGCTTCAGAGAGAAGAGCTCCTGGGCACTAGAGGGTGCCATAAAAAATTTTGAAATGCCAAAGAAACCTGGTCCAGAGTAAAATTATAAATACAACTCCTGAGAAAGATTTAAATGATATCAACCTCATGACTCTCCCTGAAAGTGAGTTCAAAATAAAAATCATTAACATGCTCACAGAGGTACGGAAAGATATTCAAGAACTCGGGAATTAACTCCAGTTGGAGATCCAATCATTGAGGAGCACAATGGACGGTATTAAGAGCAGATTGGATATAGTGGAGGAGACGATAAATGAAATAGAAACTAGAGAAGTGGAATATAAAGAAGTTGAGACACAGAGAGAAAAAAGGCTCTCTAAGAATGAAAGAATATTGAGACAACTGTGTGACCAATCCAAACGGAACAATATTCACATTATAGGGGTACCAGAAGAAGAAATAGAGAGAGAAAGGGATAGAAAATGTCTTTGAAGAGGTAACTGCTGAAAACTTCCCAAGTCTGGGGAAGGAGATAGTCTCTCAGGCCATGGAGGTACACAGATCTCGCAACACAAGGGACCCAAGGAAAACAACAGCCAGACATATAGTAATTAAAATGGCAAAGATCAAGGATAAGGACAGACTATTAAAAGCAGCCAGAAAGAGAAATAAGATCACATACAAAGGAAAGCCCATCAGGCTATCATCAGACTTCTCAACAGAAACCTCACAGGCCAAAAGGGAGTGGCATGATGTATTTAATGAATGAAGCAGAAGTGCCTCGAACCGAGAATACTTTATCTGGCAAAATTATCATTTAAATTTGAAGAAGGGATAAAACAATTCCCAGATAAGCAAAAGCTGAGAGAATTTACCTCCCACAAACCATGTATACAGTGTATTTTGGAGGGACTGCTATAGATGGAAGTGTTCCTAAGGTTTAACAGCTGTCACCAGAGGTAATAAAATCACATTAAAGAAAGTAGAACAGCTAATTACTAAGCAAATGCAAAATTAAATTAACTACCCCAAAAGTCATTAAGGGATAGATAGACCAAGACTAGAGAATATGATACCTAATATATAAAGAATGGAGGAGGAAGAAAAGGAGAAGGAAAAAAAAAGGAACCTTTAGATTGTGTTTGTAATAGCATATTAAGTGAGGAAAGTTACTCTCAGTAAGGAAGTTACTGAACATCTGGTAACCACGAATCTGAAGCCTGCAATGCCAAAAGTACATACCTATCCATAATCACACTAAATGAACAGACTGAATGCACCAATCAAAAGACACAGAGTCACTGAATGGATAAAAAAACAAGGCCCATCTATATGCTGCCTACAACACACTCACTTCAAACCCAAACACATACACAGACTAAAACTGAAGGGATGGAAAAAGACATTTCATGCAACTAAAAGGGAGAAAAAAGCAGGAGTTGCAGTACTTATATCAGACAAAATAGACTTCAAAACAAAGAAAGTCACAAGAGACAAAGAAGGACATTATATAATGATAAAAGGGTCAATCCAACAAGAAGATATAACGATTACAAATATGTATGCGCCAAACACAGGAGCACCTACATATGTGAAACAGATACTAACAGAATTAAAGGAGGAAATAGAATGCAATGCAGTCATTCTAGGAGACTTCAACACACCACACACTCCAAAGGACAGATCAAACAGACAAAAAATAAGTAAGGAGACAGAGGCACTGAACAACATATTAGAACAGATGGACCTAACAGACATCTACAGAACTCTATAACCAAAAGAAGAAGAATACACATTCTTCCCAAGTGCACATGGAACATTTTCAAGAACAGATCATATCCTAGGCCACAAAAAGAGTCTCAGTAAATTCAGAAAGATTGAAACTGTACCAACCAACTTCTCAGACCACAAAGGTATGAAACAAGAAATGAATTATGCTAAGAAAACGAAAAATTCCACAAACACATGGAGGTTTCACAACATGCTCCTAAATAATCAATGGATCAATGACCAAATAAAAACAGAGATCAAGCAATATTTATGGAGACAAATAACAACAATAATTCAACACCACAAAATCTCTGCGATGCAGTGAAGGCCATCCTAAGAGGAAAGTATATTGCAATACAGACTTACCACAGGAAAGAAGAACAATCCCATATGAACAGTCTAAACTCATAATTAACGAAACTAGAAAAAGAAGAACAAATGAGATCCAAAGTCAGTAGAAGGAGGGACATAATAAACATTAGAGCAAAAATAAATAAAATTGAGAAGAATAAAACAACAGAAAGGATCAATGAAAGCAAGAGCAGGATCTTCGAGAAAATAACCAAGATAGGTAAACCCCTACTCAGACTTAACAAGAAAAAAAGAGAGTCTACTCACATAAAGAGAATCAGAAATGACAAAGGAAATATTACTACAGGCAACACAAAATACAAAGAATTATGAGAGAATACTATGAACAATTGTATGCTAACAAACTGGATAACCTAGAAGAAATGGACAACTTTCTAGGAAAATACAACCTTCCAAGGCTGACCCAGAAAAAAACAGAAAATCTCAACAGAGAAATTACCAGCAACGAAACTGAACCAGGAATCAAAAACCTAGCTAAGAACAAAATGCACAAACCAGATGGCTTCACCAATGAATTTTATCAAACATTTAGTGAAGACCTAAAACCCATCCTCCTTAAAGTTTTCCAAGGAGTGGAAGATGAGGGAATACTTTCAAACTCATTCTATGAGGCCAGCATCACTCTCATACCAAAACTGGGCAAAGACAACACAGAAAAAGAAAACTACAGACCAATATCCTGATGAACATAGACGCAAAAATACTCAAAAAAATACTAGCAAACCGAATTCAAAAATACATAAAAAGGATCATTCATCATGATCAAGTAGGATATACTCCAGGGATGCAAGGATGGTACAACATTTGAAAATCCAACATCATCGACTACATCAACAAAAAGAAGGACAAAAACCACATGATCATCTCCATAGATGCGGAAAAAGCATGTGACAAAATTGAACACCCATTCATGATAAAAAACTCTCAACAAAATGGGCATAGAGGGAAATTACCTGAACATAATAAAGGCCATATATGACAAACCCACAGCCAACATTATACTTAACAGCGAGAAGCTGAAAGCTTTTCCATTACAATCGGGAACAAGATAAGGACGCCCACTCACCCACTTCTATTCAATATTGTACTGAAGGTCCTAACCACAGCATGAGACAACACAAAGAAATAAAAGGCATCCAGATTGGCAAGGAAGAAGTTAAACTGTCCCTCTTCGCAGATGACATGATATTATACATAAAAAACCCTAAAGACTCCACTCCAAAACTACCAGATCTAATATATAAATTCAGCAAAGTTGCGGGATACAAAATTAATACACAGAAATCTGTGGCATTCCTATACACTAACAATGACCTAGCAGAGAGAGAAATCAGGAAAACAATTCCAATCACAATTGCATCAAAAAGAATAAAATACCTAGGAATAAACCTAACCAAGGAAGTGAAAGACCTATACTCTGAAAACTACAAGATACTCTTAAGAGAAATTAAAGAAGATACCAATAAAAGGAAACGCCCAAAAAGCAAATAACCCGATTAAAAAATGGGCAGAGGAAATTAATAGATACTTCTCCAAAGAAGAAATTCAGATGGCCAACAGACACATGAGAAGATGCTCTACGTCACTAATCATCAGGGAAATGCAAATTAAAACTACAATGAGATATCACCTCACACCAGTAACGATGGCCACCATCCAAAAGACGAAGAACAACAAATGCTGGCGAGGATGCGGAGAAAGGGGAACCCTACTTCACTGCTGCTGGGAATGTAAGGTAGTTCAACCATTGTGGAAAGCAATATGGAGGTTCCTCAGAAAACTAAAAATAGAAATACCATTTGACCTGCGATTCCCACTTCTTGGAATTTACCCAAAGAATACCGCTTCTCAGATTGAAAAAGACATATGCACTTCTATGTTTATTACCGCACTTTTTACAATAGCCAAGATATGGAAGCAACCTAAGTGTCCATCAGTAGATGAATAGATAAAGAAGATGTGGTACATATACACAATGGAACACTATTCAGCCATAAGAAGGAAACAAATCCTGCCATTTGCAACAACATGGATGGAGCTGGAGGACATTATGCTCAGTGAAATAAGCCGAGCAGAGAAAGACAAGTGCCAACTGATTTCCCTCGTGTGTGGACTATAACAACAAAGCAAAACTGAAGCATCAAAATAGCAGCAGACTCAGAGACTCCAAGAAGGAACTAGGGGTTACCAAAGGGGAGGGGTGTGGCAGGGTGGGTGGGGAGGGTGGGATAAGAGGATTGTAGGGTATTATGTTTAGTACACATGGTGTGGGGGATCATGGGGCAAACAGTGTAGCTCAGAAAAGGCAAACAGTGAATCTGTGGCATCTTACTACACGGATGGACAGTGCCTGCATTGGGGTATGGGTGGGGACTTGATAATATGGAGAAATATAGTGACCACATGGTTTTTTCATGTGAAACCTTCATAAGAATGTATATGAATAACACCTTGAAAAATACATATATATATATACAAAGTAAATAAATAAAGGACTTCGGGGAGGATGGCGGTGTGAGCAGGGCGGCAGAAATCTCCTCCCAACACTATATTTATCTACGAAAACACACCAAATACATCTATTCCTAAAAGAGAGACCAGAATACACAGGAAAGCGCACAGCGTGCAGCTACACCCGAGAGGACTCGGCACCCCAAGAGGCAGGTAAGATACGGAGCTGCGACCCGACGGGACCCAAGCACCCCCCCACCCCAGCGCGCCAGCGGGAGGAGAGGATTCAGGGCCAGGAGGGAGTGGAAGTACACCCCGCAAAGTAGCCAGCCCCAGTGATCCGCGTGGGGAGCGCTGGCCCACATTGGAGAGACAGAGGGGCAGGATCTGAGCAGGGAACGGGCCAGGGTGCTTGCAGCCGGCTCCCAGGAAGGAAAAAAAAAAGCACGCGCTTTCTTCAGCGGTCTTAAAGAGACAGGAGCCCAGCGGAGGAGCCGGATGTCCCCAGCACACTCAGCCCAGCAGGCTGGGAGTCCTGGGGAGTTTCAGATGCCTTAGCTGGTGACTGGGGAAGCATAGCCACACTTACACTTCTCACTGAGATCAAAGCCTCCTATTCTTTCCACTCCTGCCAGAGCGATAAATGGCCCTGCAGAGCAGCACAGCCACAGCTGTGGAATAGTGGGGCAATAGCGCCAAATACAGCATTCCCAAAGAATCTACATCTGGTGGGCGTTTTTTTGGTTTTGTTTTGTTTTGTTTTTGTTTTTTCTTTTCGTTTCTTTTTTCTTTCTTCTTTTTTTTTCTTTTCTTTTCTTCTCTTTTTAAAGTCTCAAAGAGCCCAGCTGACATACGTGTCAACTATCAGTGACCAATTCTACAGCAATGAAAAGACAGAGGAATATGGTTCAGACCAAAATCAACCAGACAACCCCAGAGAGGGAGTCTGAAGGGATGGAAATGCAGTCTTCCTGAAAAAGAATTCAGAATAAAAGTCATAACCATTCTGATGGACCTAGGGAGAAATGTGCAAGAGCTGAGGGAGGAAGTGAGGGAACTGAGGAAAGACAATGCAGAAATCAGACAAGCGACAGACGGGCTTAACAGCAGAACGGATGAGATGCAAGAGACTGTTAATGGAATAGAAATCAGAGAACAGGAGTACAGAGCAGCTGAGGCAGAGAGAGATAAAAGGATTTCTAGGAATGAAAGAATATTAAGAGAACTGTGTGACCAATCCAAACGGAACAATATTCGCATTATAGGAGTACCAGAGGAAAAAGAGAGAGAAAAAGGGATAGAAAGTGTCTTTGAAGAAATAATTGCTGAAAACTTTCCCTCGCTGGGGAAGGAAATAGTCTCGCAGTCCACAGAAGCCCACAGATCTCCCAACACAAGGGACCCAAGGAAGACAACACCAAGACACATAATAATTAAGATGGCAAAGATCAAAGATAAAGACAGGGTATTAAAGGCAGCTAGAGAGAGAAAAAAGATCACCTACAAAGGAAAACCCATCAGACTATCATCAGACTTCTCAACAGAAACCTTACAGGCCAGAAGAGAATGGCATGATATATTTAACGTTATGAAACAGAAGGGCCTCGAGCCAAGAATATTGTATCCAGCACGACTATCATTTAAATATGATGGAGGGATTAAACAATTTCCAGACAAACGAAAGTTGAGAGAGTTTGCCTCTCATAAACCACCACTACAGGATATCTTAAATGGACTGCTCTAGATGGAAGCACACCTAAGGCTAAAAAGATGTCACCAGAGAAAATAAAATCATAGCAAAGAAAGCAGACCATCCAAATACTAACTAAAGAATAAAACACCTATTACAGAAAGAATGGAGGAGGAGGAATAAGAAGGGAGAGAAATACAGATTCATCAGACTGTGTTTACAATAACTTAACAAGACAGTTAAGTTAGATAGTTAGATAGTAAAGAAGCAACCCTTGAACCCTTGGTAATCACGAATCGAAAGCCAGCAATGGCAATATGTACATATCTATCAATAATCACCCTAAATGTAAATGGACTGAATGCACCAATCAAAAGACACAAAGTAACAGAATGGATAAAAAACCAAGAACCATCTATACGCTGCCTACAAGAAACTCACCTCAAATCCAAAGATATACACAGACTAAAAGTGAAGGGATGGAAAAAGATATTTCATGCAAACAACAAAGAGAAAAAAGCAGGTGTTGCAGTACTTGTATCAGACAAAATAGACTTCAAAACGAAGAAAGTAGCAAAAGATAAAGAAGGACATTACATAATGATAAAGGGGTCAGTCCAACAAGAAGATATAGCCATTATAAACATATATGCACCCAACACAGGAGCGCCAGCATATGTGAGACAAATACTAACAGAATTAAAGGAGGAAATAGACAGCAATGCATTCATCTTAGGAGACTTCAACACACCACTCACTCCAGACGACAGATCAACCAGACAGAAAATAAGTAAAGACACAGAGGCACTGAACAACACACTAGAACAGATGGACCTAACAGACATCTACAGAACTCTACACCCAAAAGCAACAGGATACACATTCTTCTCAAGTGCACATGGAACATTTTCCAGAATAGACCACATACTAGGCCACAAAAAGAACCTCAGTAATTTCAAAAATATTGAAATCCTACCAACCAACTTCTCAGATCACCAAGGTATAAAACTAGAAATAAATTTTAGAAAGAAATCAAAAAGGCTCACAAATACATGGAGACTTAACAACACTCTCCTAATTAATCAATGGGTTAACGACCAAATCAAAACAGAAATCAAAGAATATATGGAGACTAATGACAACAACAACACAAAGCCACAACTTCTGTGGGACGCAGCAAAGGCAGTTCTAAGAGGAAATTATATTGCAATCCAGGCCTATTTAAAGAAGGAAGAACATTCCCAAATGAATAGCCTAAAGACACAATTACTGACATTGGAAAAAGAAGAACAAATGAGGCCCAAAGTCACCAGAAGGAGGGACATAATAAAGATTAGAGAAGAAATAAATAAAATTGAGAAGAATAAAACAATAGAAAAAATCAATGAAACCAAGAGCTGGTTCTTTGAAAAAATAAACAAAATAGATAAACCCCTAGCCAGACTCATTAAGAGAAAAAGAGAATCTACACACATAAACACAATCAGAAATGAGAAAGGAAAAATCACGGCGGACCCCACAGAAATACAAAGAATCATAAGAGAATATTATGAGAATCTATATGCTAACAAGCTGGAAAACATAGAAGAAATGGACAACTTCTTAGAAAAATGCAAGCTTCCAAGACTAACCAAGCAAGAAACAGAAAGATTAAACAGACCAATCACTAGCGACGAAATCGAATTGGTAATCAAAAAACTACCCAAGAACAAAACCCGGGCCAGATGGATTCACCTCTGTATTCTACCAGACATATAGAGAAGAAATAACACCCATTCTCCTTAAAGTTTTCAAAAAATAGAAGAGGAGGGAATACTTCCAAACTCATTCTATGAAGCCAGCATCACTCTAATACCAAAACAGGGCAAAGACCTCACCAAAAAAGAAAATTACAGACCAATATCCCTGATGAACGTAGATGCTAAAATACTCAACAAAATACTAGCAAACCGAATTCAAAAATACATCAAGAGGATCATATACCATGATCAAGTGGGATTCATCCCAGGGATGCAAGGATGGTACAACATTCGAAAATCCATCAACATCATCCACCACATCAACAAAAAGAAGAACAAAAACCACATGATCATCTCCATAGATGCTGAAAAAGCATTTGACAAAATTCAGCATCCATTCCTGATTAAAACTCTCAACAAAATGGGTATAGACGGCAAGTACCTCAACATCATAAAGGCTATATATGACAACCCCTCAGCTAACATCATACTTAACGGCGAGACGCTGAAAGCTTTTCATCTAAGATCGGGAACAAGACAGGGATGCCCACTCTCTCCACTGTTATTCAACAGAGTACTGGAGGTCCTAGCCACAGCAATCAGACAAAACAAAGACATACAAGGCATCCAGATTGGTAAAGAAGAAGTCAAATTATCACTATTTGCAGATGACATGATACTGTACATAAAAAAACCCTAAAGATTCCATTCCAAAACTACTAGAACTAATAACTGAATTCAGCAAAGTTGCAGGATACAAAATTAACACACAGAAATCTGTTGCTTTCCTATACACTAATGATGAACTGACAGAAAGAGAAATCAGAAAAACAATTCCATTCACAATTGCATCAAAAAGAATAAAATACCTAGGAATAAACCTAACGAAGGAAGTGAAAGAACTGTACTCTGAAAACTACAAGACACTCCTAAGAGAAATTAAAGAGGACACTAACAAATGGAAATGCATCCCATGCTCTTGGCTAGGAAGAATAAATATTGTCAAAATGGCTATACTACCTAAAGCAATCTACAGATTCAATGCAATCCCTATCAAACTACCAACAGCTTTCTTCAATGAACTGGAACAAATAATTCTAAAATTCATATGGAACCACAAAAGACCCCGAATAGCCAAAGCAATCCTGAGAAGGAGGAATAAAACAGGGGGAATTACACTCCCTGACTTCAAGCTCTACTACAAAGCCACAGTAATCAAGACAATTTGGTATTGGCATAAAAACAGACCCACAGACCAGTGGAACAGAATAGAAAATCCAAACATTAACCCAAACATATACAGTCAATTAATATTTGATAAAAGTGCCTTGGATATACAATGAGGAGATGACAGCCTCTTCAGCAGCTGGTGTTGGAAAAACTGGACAGCTACATATAAGAGAATGAAACTGGACTACTGTCTAGCCCCATACACAAAGGTAAACTCAAGGTGGATCAAACACCTGAATGTAAGTCATGAAACCATAAAACTCTTAGAAAAAAACATAGGCAAAAATCTCTTGGACATAAACATGCGCAACTTCTTCATGAACATATCTCCCCGGGCAAGGGAAACAAAAGCAAAAATGAACAAGTGGGACTATATCAAGCTGAAAAGCTTCTGTACAGCAAAGGACACCATCAGTAGAACAAAAAGACATCCTACAGTATGGGAGAATATATTCATAAAAAACGTATCTGATAAAGGGTTGTCATCCAAAATATATAAAGAACTCATGCACCTTAACAAACAGAAAGCAAATAATCCAATTAAGAAATGGGCAGAGGACATGAATAGACACTTCTCCAAAGAAGAAATTCAGATGGCCAACAGGCACATGAAAAGATGCTCCACATCGCTAATCATCAGAGAAATGCAGATTAAAACCACAATGAGATATCACCTCACACCAGTGAGGATGGCCAACATCCAAAACACAAACAACAACAAATGTTGGCGAGGATGTGGAGAAAAGGGAACCCTCCTACACTGCTGGTGGGACTGCAAATTAGTTCAAACATTGTGGAAAGCAGTATGGAGGTTCCTCAAAAAACTCAAAATAGAAATACCATTTGACCCAGGAATTCCACTCCTAGGAATTTACCCTAAGAATGCAGAGGCCCAATTTGAAAAGGACAGATGCACCCCTATGTTTATTGCAGCACTATTTACAATAGCCAAGAAATGGAAGCAACCTAGGTGTCCATCAGTAGATGAATGGATAAAGAAGATGTGGTACATATACACAATGGAATATTATTCAGCCATAAGAAGAAAACAAATCCTACCATTTGCAACAACATGGATGGAGCTAGAGGGTATTATGCTCAGTGAAATAAGCCAAGCAGAAAAAGACAAGTATCAAATGATTTCACTCATGTGTGGAGTATAAAAACAAAGAAAAAATACTGAAGGAACAAAACAGCAGCAGACTCACAGAACCCAAGAGCGGACTAATAGTTACCAAAGGGAAAGGGACTGGGGAAAATGGTTGGGAAGGGAGGGATAAGAGGGAAAAAGGGGCATTACGATTAGCAGATGTAATGTTGGGTGGGCACGGGGAGGGCAGTACAACTCAGAGAAGACAAGTGGTGATTCTATAGCATCTCACTACGCTGATTGACAGTGACTGTAATGTGGTTGGTGGGGTGGACCTGATGAAGGGGTAGCTTAATAACCATAATATTGCACATTTAATTGTAGATTAATGATATAAAATAAATTATATTAAAAAATAATAATAATAAATTAATTAATAAATAAAAAGGAAGTAGACCAAGTAATTACTTCGTAAATGGAAATTTAATTCAATACTCACAAAGTCAGTCAAGGGTACACAAAGAGTACAGAATATGATACTAATACATAAAAACTGGGGAAGGAAGAAAAAGAAGGGAAGGGGAAAAAAGAAGAACCTTTAGATTGCATTTCAAATAGCGTAATAAATGAGTTAAGTTAGACAGTGAGATAGCAAAGAAGCTGCCCTTACATTTTTGGTAACCATGAATCTAAAGCCTGCAATGGCAATAAGTACATACCTATCAATAATCACACTAAATGTAAATGGACTGAATGCACCAATCAAAATGTACAAAATGGAGAAGTAAACAAGACCCATCTATATGTTGCCTACAAAACACTCACTTCAAACCCAAAAACATGTAAACTAAAAGTGAAAGGATGAAAAAAGATATTTCATGCAAAAAATTGTGGGGGGGGTGGGGGAAATGGGAGTTGCAGTACTTGTGTAAGACAAACAAAGAAAGTCACAAGACACAAAGAAGGACATTATGTAATGATACAGGGGTCAGTCCAACAAGAGGATATAACCATTATAAATATCTATGCACCCAACACAGGAGCACCTAATTCTGTGAAACAAATACTAACAGAATTAAAGGAGGAAATAGAAGGCAATGCATTCAATCTAGGAGACTTCAACACACCACTCACTCCAAAGGAAAGATGAACCAGACAGAAAATAAGTAAGAAGACAGAGGCACTGAACAATGTATTAAAACAGATGGACCTAACAGACATCTACAGAACACTCCACCCCAAAGCAGCACGATACACATTGTTGTCAAGTGTACCTGGAACATTTTCACATACTAGGACACAAAAAGAGCCTCAGTAAATTCAGAAGAACTGAACTTGTACCAACCAGCTTTTCAGACTACAAAGGAATGAAATTAGAAATAAATTATGCAAAGAAAACAAAAAAGTCCACAAACACATGGAGGCTTAATAACATGCCCCTAAATAATCAGTGGGTCAATGACCAAATAAAAAGAGAGTTCAAGCAATATATGGAGACAAATGAAACAATAACTCAACACCCCAAAATCTGTGGGATGTAGTGAAGGCAGTTCTAACGGGGAAGTATACTGCAATACAAGCTTACCTCAAGAGAGAAGAACAATCTGAAATGAACAGTCTAAACTCACAATTAATGAAACTAGAAAATCAGGTAAATGAGGCCCAAAGTCAGTAAAAGGACGGACATAATAAAGACAACAGCAGAAATAAATAAAACTGAGCATAATAAAACAATAGAAAGAATTAATGAAACCACGAGCTGGTTCTTTGAGAAAATAAACAAAATAGATACACTCTTACCCAGACTTATCAAGAGAAAAAGAGAGTGTGCACACATAAACAGAATCAGAAATGAGAAAGAAAAAATTACTAAGGACACCACAGTAATACAAAGAATTATTAGAAAAATGTATGAAAAATTATATGCCAACACATTGGACAACCCAGAAGAAATGGACAACTTTCTAGAAAAATACAACTTTCCAAGACTGATCCCAGAAGAAACAGAAAATCTAAAGAGACCAAGTACCAGCAATGAAATTGAATTAGAAATCAAAAAACTATTCAGAACAAAACTACTGGCCCAGATGGCTTCATGGCTGAATTTTATCAAACATTTAAAGAAGACCTAATGCCCATCCTCCTTAAAGTTTTCCAAAAAGTAGAAGAGGAGAGATTATGTCAAAACTCATTCTATGATCCCACTGTAATACCAAAGTCATGCAAAGACACCACAAAAAAGAAAATTACCAACCAATATCTCTGATGAACATATATACTCAACAAAATATAAGCCAATAGAATTCAAGAATACATCAAGAGGATCATACAGAATACATCAAGAATGATCAAGTGGGATTTATCTCAGGGATGCAAGGATGGTACATCATTCGAAAATCCATCAACATCATCCACCACATCAACAAAAAGGAGAACAAAAACCACATGATCATCTCCATAGATGCTGAAAAAGCATTCAACAAAATTCAACATCCATTCAAGATAAAAAGTCTCAACACAATGGGTATAGAGGGCAAGTACCTCAACAAAATAAAGGCCATATATGACAAACCCACAGTCAACATCATTCTTAATGGCAAAATGCTGAAAGCTTTTCCTCTAAGATCAGAAACAAGACAATGCTGTCCAGTCTCCCCACTTTTATTCAACATAGTTCTGGAGGTACTAGCCACGGCAATCAGACAACACAAAGAAATAAAAGGCATCCAGATTGGTAAGGAAGAAGTTAAACAGTCACTGTTTGCAGATGACATGATGTTGTACATAAAAAAACCCAAAAGAATCCACCTGAAAACTACTAGAACTAATAACTGAATTCAGCAAAGTTGCAGGATACAAAATCAATACACAGAAATCTGTTGCATTCCTATACACTAACAATGAACTAGCAGAGAGAGAAATTAGGAAAACAATTCCATTTATAATTGCATCAGACAGAATAAAATACCTAGGAATAAAGGTAACCTAGACCTATACCCTGAAAACTACAAGACACACATGAGAGAAATTAAAGAAGACACCAGTTAATGGAAATCTACCCCGTGCTCATGGATAGGAAGAATTAATATTGTCAAAATGGTCATCCTGCCCAAAGCAATTTATAGATTCAATGCAATCCCAACAGCATTCTTCAATGAAGTAGAACAAATAGTTCTAAAATTCATATTGAACCACAAAAGACCCCGAATAGCCAAAGCAATCCTGAGAAGGAAGAATAAAGTGGGGGGAATTATGCTCCCCGACTTCAAGCTCTACTACAAAGCCACAGTAATCAAGACAATTTAGTACTGGCACAAGAACAGACCCACAGATCAATGGAACAGAATAGAGAGCTCAGATATAAACTCACACATATATGGTCAATTAATACATGCTAAAGGAGCCATGATATACAATGGGGAAAAGACAGCCTCTTCAACTTGTTGTGGGAAATCTGGACTACTACATGTAAGAGAATGAAACTGGGTTACTATCTAACTCCACACCGGAAAGTAAACTCAAACTGGATCAAAGACCTGTAGGTAAGTCATGAATGCATAAAACTCTTAGAACAAAACATGGGCAAAATCTCTTAAATATAAATATGAGCAACTTTTGCCTGAACACATCTCCTAGGGCAAGGGAAACAAAATAAAAAATGAACAAGTGAGACTACATCAAACTAAAAAGCTTCTGTACAGCAAAGGACCCCATCAGCAGAACAAAGAGGCATCTTGTTCTGATGGGATGAATCATCTCCCATACATGAATGAGAATGGGAGACTATATTCATAAATGGTGTATCCGATAAGGAGTTAACATCCAAAATATATAAAGAACTCATGCTTCAACACCCAAAAAGCAAATAACCCCATTAAAAAATGGACAGAAGATCTGAATAGACACTTTTCTAAAGAAGAAATTCAGATGGCCAACAAGCACATCAAAAGATGCTCCACATCACTAATCATCAGAGAAATGCAAATTAAAACCACAATGAGATATCACCTCACACCAGTTAGGATGGCAACATCCAAAAGACTAGGAACAACAAATGCTGGCGAGGATGCGGACAAAGGAGAAGCTTCCTATGCCATTGGTGAGAATGTAAATTAGTTCAACCATTGTGGAAAGCAAAATGGAGGTTCCTCAAAAAAACTAAAAATAGAAATACCATTTAAGCCAGTAATTCCACTCCTACAAATTTACCCAAAGAAAACAAGATCTCTCATTCAAAAAGACATATGCAGCACTATTTACAATAGCCACTATATGGAAGCAACCTGAGTGTCCATCAGTAGATGACTGCATAAAAAAGATGTGGGACATATACACAGTGGAATATTATTCAGCCATAAGAAGAAAACAAATCCTACCATTTGCAACAACATGGATGGAGCTAGAGGGTATTATGCTCAGTGAAATAAGCCAGGTGGAGAAAGACAAGTACCAAATGATTTCACTCATTTGTGGAGTATACAACAAAGCAAAACTGAAGGAACAAAACAGCAGCAGACTCACAGACTCCAAGAAGGTACTAGCAGTTACCAAAGGGGAGGGGTTGGGGAGGAAGGGAGAAGGGGATTAAGGGGCACTATAGTTAGCAATTGCAATACATATAGGTCACACGGAAGGCAGTACACCTTGGAGAAGACAATTAATGACTCTATAACATCTTACTACACTGATGGACGGTGACCGCCATAGAGGGTGAGGACTTGACAATACGGGTGAATACTGAAAACATTGTGTTTTTTATGTGAAACCAAAATAAGATTGTATATCAATGATACTTTGGTAAAAAAAATAAAAATAAAAAATTTTTAAGTTACTCCTTCTGATCTATAATTTACTCATTTGTTTAGTGTCTCTTTCCCCCAAACAGAAATTATTTTTTGGATGAGATTTTTTTATGTTTTGTTCACTGCTAATGGGATTTCTTAAAAACCCTCAGTGCAGAGGTATTCCATGTTCATGGACAGGTAGTCTCAGTATTATCCAGATTCAGTTCTTCCCAACTTGATGCAATTCCAATCAAAATCCCAGTAAGTTATTTTGTGGAAATCAGCAAACTGATTCTAAAGTTTATAGGAGAGGCAAAAGACCCAGCATAGCCAACACAATACTGAAGAGCAAAGTTGGAGGACTGATACTACCCAACTTCAAGACTTACTATAAAGCTACAGTAATCACGGCAGTGTGGTAGTCACAAAAGAACAGATAAATATCTCGACAGAACAGAGTAGAGAGCCCAGAAATAGACCCCCATAAATATCTGATCTTTTACAAAGGAGCAAAGGTAATACAATGGAGAAAAGAGAGTCTTTTCAAAAAATGGTGCTGAAGCAACTGGACATACACATGCAAGAAAATCAGTCTAGACACAGACCTTATACCCCTCACAAAAATTAACTCAAAATGGATAATCATAAAATGAAAAATTACAAAATTCCTAGAAGAAAAATATGAGAAAGCTAGATGGCCTTAAGTGTAACAATGACTTCCTACATACAACACAAAAGGCATTATCCATGAAAGAAATAATCAGTTGAACCTTCATTAAAATGAAACTTTTGCTCTGCAAAAGACAATGTCAAGAGAATGAAAAGACAACAGAAAATACTTGCAAAAGACACATCTGTTATCCAAAATACAAAGAATGTTTAAAACTCATCAATAAGAAAACAGACAACCCTATTAAAAAATGAACAGACACCTCACCAAAGAAGATATAAAGATAGTAATTAAGCATATGAGAAGACCTCAAAATCATATGTCATCAGGGAAAGGCAAATTAAAACAATGAGATATCACTACACACCTAGTAGTATGACCAAATCCAGAACACTGACAACACCAAATGCTGGAGAGATGTGGAGCAACAGGAACTCGCACTCATTGCTCTTGGGAATGCAAAATGGCACAGTCATTTTGGAAGGCAGTTTGGCTGTCTTACAAAACTAAATATACTTGTACCATATGATGTCCCTATCACACTCCTTGCTATTTATCCAAAAGAATTAAAAATGTATGCCCATACAAAATGTTACACACAGATGTTTATAACAGCTTTATTCATAATTGACAAAACTTGGAAGCAACCAAAATGCTCTTCGGTAGATGAATGGATAAACTGTAGTACATCCAGACAATGGAGTATAATTAAGCACTAAAAAGAAATGAGCTATCAAGCATGAAAAGACATAGAGAAACCTTAAATGCAAATTACTAAGTGAAAGAAGCCAATCTGAGAATACCACATACTGTATGATTCCAACTATATGACATTCTGGAAAAGGTAAAACTATAGAGACAGTAATTGGCAGGGTTAGCAGGGGTGGGAGGTGGAGGGTAGGAATGGCTAGGCAAAACAGTGGAATTTTAAGGCCATGAAATATTCTGTATGGTATTATAATAATTGAGACATGTCATTATACATTTTTCCAAGCCCACAGAATGTAAAACTGGTGGGAATGCAAAATGCTGTAGTCATTTTGGAAGGCAGTTTGTCTGTCACACCAACAGTGACCCCTAAGGTAAATTATGGACTGTGGTCTATAATGATGTGTCGATGCAGGTTCATAGACTGTAACAAATGTACCATAATGGGGGAGGCTAAACCTCTGTGGGGGAAGAAGTATATGGGAAATACACGTACCTTCCTTTCCATTCAGTTTTGCTGTGAACCTAAAACTGTCCCAACAAAATTGTCCTTTTTTTTAATTAAAACATCAAAAAACTTCAAGCATGTAAAAAAAAAACCTCTCCATGGGCCTGACCCTGTCAGCCTTAAGAACACGGTGCTCTGGGATCGGCAGGAGAAGAACAGAATAAACAAGGATGGGTTGTACGCACAGCAAAAATAGAGATTATTATCAATCAAGCACTGGAAAAGCCTGTGGTCCAACCCACCCAACAGCCAGCCCTACTGGCAGGCACAGGGAGAAATGGAGCACAGTTCTCTCAGAGCCACTACTCCCAAAGCGTGGTTACAATTCATCAGGACTACCAGACAGCCTACCAGTCAAGATAACACACAGCTTTCTAGTAGGCCCTGAAGACCAAGGCCTACTTGCATCTCCTGTGTGTGTGTGTGTGTGTATGTGATATGTAAATTTCTTTTCTTTTAAATTAGTGAATATGCACTTGTTTTTAAAAAAAGGACCGCACAGGAGGCAGATGGCTAAGAGTAACTCTCTTAAGATGCCTATTGTTCACATCTTCACAGCTCTGAAATTGCAGTGCGTCTTATAGCCAAAGGTACTTTACAATTACTTTGCAGCATTTTTTTCTTTCTTAGGGGCACACTAAGCAAAGGAGTGTCTTATCATCTTTTGGTGGCATAAGGTAGGCCCATATTTCTTGAATACAAGAGGCAGCATACTGGTGGCATAAGGCAGGCCCTTATTTCTTTAATACAAGAGGTAGCATACTCCATACAGTTACAGCATGTTCCTTTTCTTGCTTAGCAGTGTATCTTGGATTATGAGTGCACCAAAAGATGTCTTTTTGACTTTTACAGATGTGCAGTAAGTCACTGAATGGACAAACCATCACTTAATCAGTTGCCTAGCAGTGGTAACTTAGACTGCTGTAAATCTTCTGCCATTTACTGCAGTGAATATCCCAGGACAGCTCTGTACATTACTGAAAGCAGATGACATGTTCCTAGACATGGAATGGCTGAGTCAAATGGAATCATTTAAATACATGTGAGTCACTCTGCCAGAGGGAAAGTAAAAGGGAGGGAAGGAGGGAAAGGAGGGCAAGGCCAGCTCAACCACACAAGTGACCCAAAAAACAATGGACAAGGACACACTTAAGGGAGATCCTGCAGCAGGTAGGACACAGGACAGCGTAACTTTAAGGGTGCCTCCCGTCCTCAGTTACCATATGAATAATGAGCATGATAAAATAGAATTTGAGGAGAAAAGGATACTTACGAAACATGTCATGTGATCACCGCAACTGTCAGGCAACATGGCTGTGGTCTGCATTTTAAAGATAAGGAGAGAGGCTCAGACAGCTAATTTGCCCAAAACCTAAGCACCGATCTGACTTCCCACCAAAATGCCCAGTGGTAGAGCAGTAAGAGTAATGTAAGCCACCAGGAGAGCTCAAAGGTTCAACAATAACCCCAACCTGGGTAAAGGGCAGATGTGGGGAGTAAGGGAGGAAGTGAAGTCTAAGCTTGGCCTTAAATGACACGCTCAGGTTCACTGCCATTTAAAAAGAAAACATCTTTCAGTTGGTTGCATTTTCCGGTTTCTTCAAATAGTTGAGGTGAACAACGGGCAGGACAAGTAGCAGGTTAAACAGGTGAATTCTCAGGAGTATGGACACTTTACGGAGGAGGGACATATGGCCTGCCTGAGACGCAGGTGAGAGTTGGAGCCAAGCCACTACCCAGTCCACCCCTCCTACTGCATGGGCCACGTGATCAGGCTGGCTCCCCTCGGGGCACGGGGGGAGGGCAGCAGACATGCCAGTGTCTGGGAGAAGGTGAGGGGCATCTCCATCACAGGTCCCCTTCTTACCCACAAGAGAGCCTTCCTCAGGAAACCGTGCAGGCTTACCCTAAGCACATCGGCTATGTCAAAGCCATGGTGGAGGGAAGGGGACCATTGTGACGGGCCTGGACCAGTCGACACCTGCCCCCACCGCAGGTGCTGCAAAGGCGGCTGAAGAGGGGAACAAAACCCAGGTTCTGTTAGGAAAGAGGAAAGTGTGCTGGAAGATGGATATATGGGTTGGCAGTCAGTTGCTGCTACTGCCATCCTTCCTTCCTTCCTTCATTCATTCAAGAAGCACCACTGTGATCCCACTATTATTGGTCTATGTGCAGAAAACACCTGCCCAAAATTTAATTCGAGCCCTCCCGGAGCTTATGGTTCAGTCATCTTTACATAAGAATATTCTATTTCCTTGAGGTTCAGAGTGGCACTGGATATCCCAGGTGGTCTAAATACCGAAGAGTAATTTACCAGTTTTAGAGTAATTTTAATTACTGTCCTTAAAATGCACCTCTGCCCTACTTCCAACTGCTCAGTCTGAATTGGTTGAGGCAGCACAAGGCGCCCTTCACCAGGCCCCTGTCTGTTAATAGCAGCTGTGCGTAACTCGGGTTGCAGATTGGTTCCAAGCCATATAAAACTGGCTCCCCTGACTAAGGCAATTTCGGTACTTTGTCTCTCACACAAGACTTTTATTTTTAAAACCCTAGTATTGGAAATAGAAATGTCAATGTTGAAGGTATTAAAAGGGATGCAGAGCAGTCTATTATTACAATGTGGGCCAGAAAAAAAGTACTTGTTAACAAAAAAAAAATCCCAAGAACTCAATATTGTATCCTCATGCAGCACACACTTAATGCTTAAGATATTGAAAGTACACACTTTTAGGTTGCATTTGGGACATAAAAAAGCAGGAATTCTTACCTTCCTACTACAAGATTTCTGAGCAAACAAAAATTAATGCTTTTAATTTTATAATTTCTAATATTCACCTGGGTGAATTCACTGTCAGTTAATATGTATAATATATATAACTTAGAAACACAAATATAGGAGAAAAAGGTGTATTTCTATGTATGTTGAAATATTTCAAGCACTTACTGAAGGATGCTTATCCAAGATATACAGTGGACCCTCACACAGTGCTTGTGAGAAAATGTGAAATGATGCAGTCACTTTGGAAAAGAGTCTGTCAGTTCCTCAAATCCCTGAACAACACAGCTTTGAACTAGGTGGGCCCACTTAAATGAGGATTTTTTTCAATAAATGTGCAAGAAAAGTTTTTGGAGATTTGCAACAATTTGAAAAAAACTGGTAGATTAACCATGTAACTGAGATAAAAAAGAAATAAAGAGAAAGCTGGGTGTGTCATGGATGTATAAAATATATGTAGACATTAGTCTATTTTATCATCTACTACCATAAAATCAACAGTAGGCTATTAGCAGTTAAGTTTTTGGAAAGTCCAAAGTCATACACACACAGGGTTGGGACCCCTGATCCCCCTACTGTTCAAGAGTCAATTGTATTCCAATTAAACAAAATAATCACAAAAGTTTGTGTGACAAATTCCCAATAAGCCATGAGGGAAATGGAAATTAAAACCACATCACACTCACTAGGATGGCTAAAATCAAAAAGACAAATAAGCATTGGTAATAAGGATGTGCACAAGTTGGAACCCTCCCACACTGATTGAGAAAATGCAAAGTGATGCAGCCACTTTGGAAAACAGTCTGGCAGTTCCTCAAAAGGCTCCCATGTAATCTCACAATTCCACTTATAGGTATCTACCCATGAGGGATGAAAACATAGCCACACAAAAATTTGTCTATGAGTGTTCACAGCATTATTCATAATAACCAAAAAGTGGAAATAATCTAAAAGTTCATCAATGGATGAATGGATAAACATTTATATATTATGCACACAATGGAATAAAAAGGAATGAACTGCTGGTCCGTGCTACAACATGGATGAACCTGGAAAACATTTTGTTCAGTGAAAGAAGCCAGTCACAAAGAACCATGTATTATATGATTCCATTTACATGAAATGTCCAGAACAGGCTAGTCCATAGAAATAGAAAGTAGATGAGTGGTTGCCTGGGGCTGAACGATTGGGTGAAATGTGGACTGATGGCTAATGGGAACAAGGTTTCTTTCGGGGCGATGGTCTAAAATTGATTGTGGTGATAGTTGCCTGCTCTGTGAATATACTAAAAACCAGTGACTTCTATACTTTAAAGGGGTGAATTGTATGATAAGTGAGTTTTATCTCAATAAAGCCATTTGTAAAGCTTTTTTAAAAGTCTGTGGGAGGGGATGGTTATAACCACACAGGCACAAGGCAGCTTCTTTAGGGAAACAGAACCACTCCATATTCTGGTGGTGGTTATATGACTCTGTACATGTGTTAGAATTCAGAGAAGTGGACACCAAAAGAAAAAGGTCTATTTTGCTTATGACAATTTGAAAACTACAGTTTTTTCATAAGTCTATGGTTTTGGGCATCCACAGCTGATATATTATCAACAAATGTTCAGAGATAATCATGTCAATGATCAGTCTGACAAATGGGGAATCATTCACTTCTTGCTGACTTGGCTACTGCCTCAGTGAATAAAATTACCAAGTCATCCCCACTTCCATCACACATAAATTGTAAAATACTTTGAAAATATTCAAATGTGCTGGGAACAAGTCCGATGGAGGTAAAGCAGCAGAAGGCCATTTCTAGAGGAAATAACAGAGTCTTCCAATATAATGCTGCTGTTTCCTGTCACCAGGTGAGGAGTGGGAAGTTCCTGACCCTTGGTCTGGCTGTACAGCTGGTTAACTGATGAGCAAGTGACCTGGGCTAAGTTATTTCTGATCCTCCTGCTTAAAACCAGCCACAGCCGCCCATTATTGATAAAATTAAGACTCAAGCTCCTGATTCTGCCCTACAAGGCTCTCACTATGCACATGCGTATGTGCCTCTCCGCACCAGGCAGGGGGCCAGGACAAGGCGGGACGAAGCCATCCAGGGCAGACTCTGCTGCCAAAGGGCGGACTGAGGGAAGGTGCCCATTCACTCCGGGAGCGCTGACCCATCACACTGGCCAAGCACTCAGCACAGTAACTGGCACAGGGGCCTCAGCAGGTGTAGCTACTGTTACTGTCATAGACACACACAGCTCTGTACACACACACACAGATGTCAGCTTCATACAGACAGAACCCTATCTATGATTGTACCCTCAACAACCAAATGGCAATAATAGCAAGTGCTCAATAAACACTGACTCCATGAAACTAGTCTTGGAGAACAGAGGGAATATTCCTTAGACGTCAGTGTCTTTAGAGAAATTTCTACTAAAATTGAAAGCAGACCTTTGTGCATCCCAATATCTTTTGTCACAGCTTAAATAAGTGTCAGGGTATGTTGGGCTGTCTACAGGGGCAGAGATTTTGATTCCCAACTGTGTGGGATGAGCAATAAATCCATCACCAATCTCATGGATAAAGGAAAAGGGAGCCAAGTAGAGAGAGGCTTGGGAGGAAGACAAAATTAGAGAGGAAGGAAAGGGATGGTCCTTGGATGCAGAATACCTCTTTGCTCAACTCAGTTCATGCCTGCACTACCTGAAACCCAGATCAAGCAGGGTCAGTGTGAACTTGGCTCTGAGCAGGCCTTCGTCACGGGTGCCAACTCAGCCTTGGCTGCCCTGGGCCTGGATATCAGGGGCAGGGGTCGGGAGGCAGTGGCCCCTGTGACAAGGATTTTTCCAGTCTTTGCCTCGGTGCTGGAGGAAAAAAGACAATGCCACAGAATGGGGCCAAGGCACAGCGTACCCAGTGCCCCCGTCAGGAGGAGATATGCCCCTAGCCCAAAGCAACCACTTGTTCCAGGGGTCCTCTTTTACCCTCTTCTTTGCTAACAACTTGATCCCTTACTCAGAATGGGACTACTATATTTTCCCTCTCAAAGAGTCTGTTTTCCCTGGGAATACAGCGTGTCATCATCCACCTTTTCCTTTTCTTCATGCAAAGAATGAGCTCAGCTAGCACCACACTAACCGTAAACATCAGATAAAACTCAACCAGACAGGAGTTCCTGGAAGATGGGGGCAGGAGCAGGGCGGAGAAAATCTCCTCCCAAAACCGTATATATTGATGAAAATACAACAAATACAACTATTTCTAAAAGAGAGACCAGAACATACAAGAGAGCACCCAGCCTATATCTATACCTGAGAGGACTCCGCACCTCGTGAGGCAGGTAAGATAGCAGCCACATCCCAGCAGGACCCGAGCACTCCCCCACCTAAGCGCACTGGCGGGAGGAGAGGATTCAAAGCCAGAAGGGAGTAGGAGTACAGGCCCACAAAATAACCAGCCTTGCTGATCTGCACCGGGAGCACTGACACACATCGCACGGTGTATCAGACATCAGAGAGACAGAGGGTGAAGGCTCTGAGCCGGGGAAGGCGCTCGGGTCCTCGCAGCAGGCTCCCAGGAACAACAGAAAAGTGTGCGCATTTTTAAGGGGTCTTAAAGAGACACAGGCCCAACAGAGGAGCATGATCGTCCCAGCGCACTCAGCCAAGCAGACTGAGAGACCTGGGGAATTTCAGACCCCTTGGCTGGCGACTGGGAAAAAGTAGCCACACTGAGACTCCCACAGAGATCAGCAGCCTTCCATTCGTTCCCGCCCTGGCCAGAGCTAAAAAGGGCCCTGCGGAGTGGCGCGGCCGCGGCTGCGCAATAGTGGAGCAACATCGCCACCTACAGCATGCTCAAAAAATATACTCCCGGACGGCGTTTTTTTTGTTGGTGGTGGGTTTCTTTTCTCTTTTCTTTTCTTTCCATTTCGTTTTTTTCTTTCCTTCTTTATTTTCACTTCTTTCTTTTTTTTTAAGTATTAAAGAGCCCAGCTAACATACGTGAAACCTACCAGCGACCACTTCTATCGCCATGAAAAGACACAGGAATATGGTACAAACGAAGCTTATCCACACACAGACACCACAGAGGGAGTCTGAAGGGATGGAAATGCACAATCTTCCTGAAAAAGATTTCAGAATAAAAGTCATAACCATACTGATGGATCTACAGAGAAATATGCAAGAGCTGAGGGAGGAAGTGAGGGAAGTGAGGAAAGACAATGCAGAGATGAGACAAGCGATCGATGTGCTTAGCAGCAGACTGGACGAGATGCAACAGACTCTTAATGGAATAGAAATAGAGAACAGGGATACAGAGAAGCTGAGGGAGAGAGAGATAAAAGGATCTCAAGGAATCAAAGAATATTAAGAGAACTGTGTGACCAATACAAACAGAACAATATTCACATTACAGGACTACCAGAGGAAGAAGAGAGAGAAAAAGGGATAGAAAGTGTCTGAAGGAATAATTGCTGAAAACTTCCCCATGCTGTGGAAGGAAATAGTGTCGCAGTCCACAGAAGCCCACAGATCTCCCAACACAAGGAACCCAAGGAAGACAACACCAAGACACATAATAATTAAAATGGCAAAGATCAAAGATCAGGACAGAGTATTAAAGGCAGCTAGAGAGAGAAAAAAGATCACCTACAAAGGAAAACCCATCAGACTATCATAAGACTTCTCAACAGAAACCATACAGCCAGAAGAGAATGGCATGATATAGTTAACGTAATGAAACAGAAGGGCCTCAAACCAAGAATATTGTATCCAGCACGATTTATCATTTAAATATGATGGAGAGATTAAACAATTTCCAGACAAGTGAAAGCTGAGAGTTTGCCTCCCATAAACCTCCTCAAAAGGATGTCTTAAACGGACTGCTCCAGAGGGAAGCACTCTTAAGGCTAAAAAGATGTCACCAGAGAAAATAAAATCACAGCAAAGAAAGCAGACCATCCAAATACTAACTAAAGGCAAAGAATAAAACACCTAGTATAGAAAGAATGAAGGAGGAAGAATAAGAAGGAAGAGAAATAAAGAAACATGAGACTGTGTTTACAATAACTTAAAAAGAAAGTTACGTGAGATTGCCAGATAGTCAAGAAGCAACCCTTGAACCTCTGGAAACCAAGAATCTAAAGCCAGCAATGGCAATAAGTACATACCTATCGATAATCACCCTACATGTAAATGGACTGAATGCACCAATCAAAAGACACAGAGTTACTGAATGGATAAAAAAGCAAGACCCATCTATATGTTGCTTATAAGAGACTCACCTCAAACCCAAAGATATACATAGACTAAAAGTGAAGGGATGGAAAAAGATATTTCATGCAAACAACAAGGAGAAAAAAGGAGGAGTTGCAGTACTTGCATCAGACAAAATAGACTTCAAAACGAAGAAAGTAGCAAGAGATAAAAAAGGACATTACATAATGATAAAGGGGTCAGTACAACAAGAGGATATAACCATTATAAATATATATGCACCCAACACAGGAGCGCCAGCATATGTGAAACAAATACTAACAGAATTAAAGGAGGAAATAGAAAGAAAGGCATTAATTTTAGGAGACTTCAAAACACCACTCACTCCAAAGGACATACCAACCAGACAGAGAATAAGTAAAGACACAGAGGCACTGAACAACACACTACCACAGATGGACCTAACAGACATCTACAGAACTCTACACCCAAAAGCAACAGGATACACTTTCTTCTCAAGTGCACATGGAACATTCTCTAGAACAGACCACATACTAGGCCACAAAAAGGACCTCAGTAAATTCAAAAATATTGAAATTCTACCAACCAACTTCTCAGATAACAAAGGTATAAAACTAGAAATAAGTTTTGGAAAAAAAACAAAAAGGCTCACAAATACATGGAGTCTCAACAACATTCTCCTAATTGATCAATGGGTTAATGACCAAATGAAAACAGGAATCAAAGAATATATGGAGACTACCGAAAAAAACAACACAAAGCCACAACTTCTGTGGGACGCAGCAAAGGCAGTTCTAAGAGGAAAGTATATTGCAATCCAGGCCTATTTAAAGAAGGAAGAACATTCCCAAATGAATAATCTAAAGGCACACTTACTGAAATTGGAAAAGAAAAACAAATGAGGCCCAAAGTCACTAGAAGGAGGGACATAATAAAGATCAGAGAAGAAATAAATTAGAGAAGAATAAACAAATAGAAAAAAATCACTGAAACCAAGAGCTGGTTCTTTGAAAAAATAAACAAAATAGATAAACCCCTAGCCAGACTCATTAAGAGAAAAAGAGAATCTACACACATAAACACAATCAGAAATGAGAAAGGAAAAATAACGAGAGACCCCACAGAAATACAAAGAATTACAAGAGAATATTATGAGATATGCTAACAAGCTGGAAAACATAGAAGAAATGGACAACTTCTTAGAAAAATACAACCTTCCAAGACTGAACAAACAAGAAACAGAAAAACTAAACAGACCAATCACCAGCAATGAAATTGAATCCGTAATGAAAATACTACCCAAGAACAAAACCCCCAGACCAGATGGATTCACCTCTGAATTCTACCTTACATATAGAGAGGAAATAACCCCCATTCTCCTCAAAGTTTTCCAAAAAATAAAGGAGAAGGGAATACTTCCAAACTCATTCTATGAAGCCAACATCACTCTAATACCAAAACCGGGCAAAGACCTCACCAAAAAAGAAAATTACAGACCAATATCCCTGATGGACGTAGATGCAAAAATACTCAACAAAATGTTAGCAAGCCGAATTCAAAAATACATCAAAAGGATCATACACCATGATTAAGTGGGATTCATCCCAGGGATGCAAGGATGTTACAACATTTGAAAATCCATCAACATCATCCAGCCACATCAACAAAAAGAAGAACAAAAACCATATGATCATCTCCATAGACGCTGAAAAAGCATTTGACAAAATTCAGCATCCATTCCTGATTAAAACTCTCAACAAAATAGGTATAGACGGCAAGTACCTCAACATCATAAAGGCTATATATGACAAACCCACAGCTAACATCATACTTAACAGCGAGAAGCTGAAAGGTTTTCATCTAAGATCAGGAACAAGACAGGGATGCCCACTCTCTCCACTGTTATTCAACATAGTACTGGATGTCCTAGCCATGGCAATCACACAAAACAAAGACATAAAAGGCATCCACATTGGTAAAGAAGAAGTCAAATTGTCACTATTTCTAGATGACATAACACTGTACATTAAAAACCCTAAAGACTTCACTGCAAAACTACTAGAACTAATATCTGAATTCAGCAAAGTTGCAGGATACAAAATTAACACACAGAAATCTGTTGCTTTCCTATACACCAATGATAAACGAACAGAAAGAGAAATCAGAAAAACAATTCCATTCACAATTGCATCAAAAAGAATAAAGTACCAAGGAATAAATCTAATGAAGGAAGTGAAAGACCTATACTCTGAAAACTACAAGACACTCCTAAGAGAAATTAAAGAGGACACTAACAAATGGAAATGCATCCCATGCTCTTGGCTAGGTAGAATAAATATTGTCAAAATGGCTATACTACCTAAAGCAATCTACAGATTCAACACAATCCCTATCAAAATACGAAAAGCTTTCTTCAATGAACTGGAACAAATAATTCTAAAATTCATATGGAACCACAAAAGACCCCGAATAGCCAAAGCAATCCTAAGAAGGAGGAATAAAACAGGGGGGATTACACTCCCTGACTTCAAGCTCTACTACAAAGGCACAGTAATCAAGACAATTTGGTATTGGCACAAAAACAGACCCACAGACCAGTGGAACAGAATGGAAAATCCAAACATTAACCCAAACTTATACAGTCAATTAATATTTGATAAAGGAGCCTTGGATATACAATGGGGAGATGACAGCCTCTTCAGCAGCTGGTGTTGGAAAAATTAGACAGCTACATGTAAGAGAATGAAACTGGACTGCTGTCTAACCCCATACACAAAAGTAAACTCAAAATGGATCAAAGACCTGAATGTAAGGCATGAAACCATAAAACTCTTAGAAAAAAACATAGGCAAAAATCTCTTGAAAATAAACATGAGCGACTTCTTCATAAACATATCTCCTCGGGCAAGGGAAACAAAAGCAAAAACGAACAAGTGGGACTATATCAAGCTGAAAACCTTCTGTACAACAAAGGACACCATCAGTAGAACAAAAAGACATCCTACAGTATGGGAGAATATGTTCATAAATGACATATCCGATAAGGGGTTGACATCCAAAATATATAAAGAACTCACACACCTTAACAAACAAAAAGCAAATAATCCAATTAAGAAATGGGCAGAGGACATGAATAGACACTTCTCCAAAGAAGAAATTCAGATGGCAAACAGGCACATGAAAAGATGCTCCAGATTGCTAATCATCAGAGAAATGCACATTAAAACCACAATGAGATATCACTTCACACCAGTGAGGATGGCCGCCATCCAAAACACAAACAACAACAAATGTTGGCGAGGATGTGGAGAAAAGGGAACCCTCCTACACAGCTGGTGGTAATGCAAATTAGTTTAACCATTGTGGAAAGCAGTATGGAGATTCCTCAAAAAACTCAAAATAGAAATACCATTTGACCCAGAAATCCCACTCCTAGGAATTTACCCTAAGAATGCAGCAGCCCAATTTGAAAACGACACATGCACCCGTATGTTTATTTCAGCACTATTTACAATAGGCAAGAAATGGAAGCAACCTAGGTGTCCATCAGTAGATGAATGGACAAAGAAGATGTGGTACATATACACAAGGGAATATTATTCAGCCATAAGAGGAAAGCAAATCCTACCATTTGCAACAACATGGATGGAGCTAGAGGGTATTATGCTCAGTGAAATAAGCCCAGCTGAAAAAGACAAGTATAAAATAATTTCACTCATATGTGGAGTATAAGAACAAAGAAAAAAACGGAAGGAACAAAACAGCAGCAGACTCACAGCACCCAAGAACGGACTAATAGTTACCAAAGGGAAAGGGACTGGGGAAGATGGTTGGGACGTGAGGGATAAGGGGGAAAAAGGGGCATTACGATTACCAGATGTAATGTTGGGGGGGCACGGGGAGGGCTGTACAACTCAGAGAAAACAGGTACTGATTCTACAGCATCTCACTAGGCTGATGGACAGTGACGGTAATGGGGTTGGTTGGGTGGACCTGATGAAGGAGGTAGTTTAATAACCATAATATTGCACATGTAATTGTAGATTAATGATACCAAAATAAATTTTTTTTTAAAGTCAACCAGACAGAGCCCATAAGGTCCACTAGCTTAAAAAAATGGAAAAGAAAACACTTCATTGTGTGGGACACTGCCTGGAAGAAGCAAGAACTCATAAAAACAGCCATTGTTCAGGAGAAAAGAATCAGACAGCTTCATTCCAGGCAGCACATGAAGAAGCCATATTCAGCCAGCCTGCAGCATTGGGGAATCTAAATGGCAACGGAGTGACCTGGTCTGTCAGCTCCCCCTGCCTTCAGCCCTGGCAAAAGGTTCAAGATAAGCCAAGAGCATCAACAACGCCAGATGCCACGGAAAATGACTTCTCAAGGGCCTGTAAACAGAGACACCAATCTTCTCAAAGCAAAAGGGTCTCTGACAACGGGAATTCAAATCCTGGGGCCCCGACCACCTCAGTCCTCCGGGCGGTGCAGTCTCTTGCACGGCTGAAGGTGGCACACAGTACAGGGAGATGCTATGGTCTGATCTCGTCTGGGTTAGATGCACGTCCCATACCTGCACACACACAACAAAACCTGCAAGGAAACCCCCAGAAAGCCAACTCCTCTTACCACTGGTGTCCATACACAAAGAAATCATGAGTTTTTCACAAGGTACAGAAAAAAAACAAGTTATTTTTTTCTTCACAATTTAATCTGCCTGAAAAGATGGCGATATTAGAGGTGAGACAGAGGCTTCCTCCTAAAACCGCATATAATATGAAAATATAACTAATACAACTACTCTTGAAAGAGCAACAGGAAAGAGGACTGCAACAAATTGCATACACCTGGAGACAAGAGCAGACCTCACGGAAAAGGGTAACGTAATAAACGTGTGGTCCTGCGGGATCCAAGCCATTCTTTGACCCCCGCTCACCAGTGGGAGGAACAGGAATGGAGCAGGGAGGGAGCGGAGATCTGGGACTGCTGAATACCTAACTCTGGAGATCTGCTCTAGGAGCACAAACCCACACTTCATGGTGCTTGCATGATACTCTGGTAATGAGGGGGTTGGAAAGCTAACACAGGCAGAATTCCTGGAGAGAATAAGATTCCAGCTGCTTGTGGAAAGCAGGGATCCATAATCAGCTGCTCTGGAACCAAAGGAAGGCGGACACTCTGAGAGACTTCCTAACAAAGAGGCACTTAGCAAAAGGGCTGCTAAAAGGGCAAGGCTTGCACAGAGATTACTGCTCAGGAGAAAGGACAGGTAGACAAAATTGTCCAGGTGCACTCGGCCCAGGAGATTGGGAGCTTTCACGAACTTCAGGAGCTCCAGCTCCCTGGCTGCCTACGCAGCTAAAAAAAACCCTTCCTTGACAGGCAGACTACTGCGCCTTTCTCCTGGACAACTGCACCGGACCTGCAAACCGGGAAACCATATCCTGGTGTTAGGCCTTCCAGAGGGAACATCTGTCTACAGAAACTAAAAATGCAAAGCACAGAGGTTTATACCTGTGTACTTGGCCCACTGGTTCAGGCGGTGGAGACAGGCATAGCAGCCGGGAAGCAGGAAAGAGCTCTTTCCTCCCCCCAGGCACCAATAGACTCCCCTGTAACCCCCGACACAGCTTGAGGGGCTGAGCAGCTCCAGAGAGTAGAGCTTCCAGGCACTAGAGGGCATCATATAGAAATATGAAACACCAAAGGAACCTGGTCCACATTAAAATTATTAATACAACTCCTGAGAAAGATTTCAATGATATTGACCTCATGACTCTCCCAGAAAAGGAGTTCAAAATAAAAATCATTAACATGCTCATGGAGGTATGGAAAGATATTCAAGAACTCAGGAATGAACTCCGGTCGGAGATCCAATCATTGAAGAGCACAATGGACGGTATTAAAAGCAGATTGGATACCGTGCAGGAGACAATGAATGAAATAGAAATTAGAGAAGAGGAATACAAACTCTGAGGCACAGAGTGGAGAAAGGATCTCTAAGAATGAAGGAATATTGGGAGAACTGTGTGACCAATCCAAACGGAACAATATTCGCATTATATGGGTACAAGAAGAAAAAGAGAGAGAAAAAGGGATACAAAGTGTCTTTGAGGAGGTGATTGCTGAAAACTTCCCCAATATAGGGAAGGAGATAGTTTCTCAGGCCATGGAGGTGCACAGATCTCCCAACACAAGGGACCCAAAGAAGACAACATCAAGACATATAGTAATGAAAATGGCAAAGATCAAGGATAAGGACAGACTATTAAAAGCAGCCAGAAAGAGAAATAAGATCACATACAAAGGAAAGCCGATCAGGCTATCATCAGACTTCTCAACACAAATATTACAGGCCAGAGGGAGTGGCATGATATATTTAATGCAATGAAGCACAAGGGCCTTGAACCAAGAATACTTTATCCAGCAAGATTATCATTTAAATTTGAAGGAGGGATTAAACACTTCACAGATAAGCAAAAGCTCAGAGAATTGACCTCCCACAAACCACCTCTGCAGTGTATTTTGGAGGTACTACTATAGATGGAAGTATTCCTAAGGTTTAATAGCTGTCAGCAGAGGTAATAAAACCACAGTAAAGAAAGTAGAACAGCTAATTACTAAGCAAATGCAAAATTAAATTAACTATACATAAAGTCAATCAAGGGATAGACAAAGAGTACAAAATATGATACCTAATATATAAAGAATGGAGGAGCAAGACTTCCGGGAAGATGGCGGTGTGAGCAGGGCGGCAGAAATCTCCTCCCAATGCTATATATATCTACGAAAACACAGCAAATACATCTATTCCTAAAAGAGAGACGAGAATACACAGGAAAGCGCACAGCATACAGCTACACCCGAGAGGACTCGGCACCCCAAGAGGCGGGTAAGATACGGAGCCACGACCCGGTGGGACCTGAGCACTCGCCAACCCCAGCGCACCGGCGGGAGGAGAGGATTCAGAGCCAGGAGGGAGTGGAAGTACACCCCGCGAAGTAGCCAGACCCGGTGATCTGCGTGGGGAGAACTGACCCACATTGCGCAGTGCAGCGGAGATTGGAGAGACAGAGGGGCAGGATCTGAGCAGGGAACGGACCAGGATGCTTGCAGCCGGCTCCCAGGAAGGAAAAAAAAAAACGCGCACTTTCTTCAACGGTCTTAAAGAGACAGGAGACCAGCGGAGGAGCCGGATGGCCCCAGCACACTCAGCCCAGCAGGCTGGGAGTCCTGGGGAGTTTCAGATGCCTTAGCTGGTGACTGGGGAAGCATAGCCACACTTACACTTCTCATTGAGATCAACAGCCTCCTACTCGTTCCCACCCCTGCCAGAGCAATAAAGGGCCCTGCGAAGCGGCGCAGCCACAGCTGCGGAATACTGGGGCAATAGCGCCACCTACAACATTCCCACAGAATCTACTCCCGGTGGGAGATTTTTTTGTTGTTTTTTTCTTGTTTTGTTTAGTTTTTTGTTTTGTTCTTTGTTTTTTCTTTTCTGTCATTTTTTCTTTTTTTCTTTTTCTTTCCTTCTTCTTTTCTTTTTCTTTTTAAAGTCTTAAAGAGCCCAGCTGACATACGTGGTAACTACCAGTGACCAATTCTATACCATAAAAAGACAGAGGAATATGGTTCAGACGAAAATCAACCAGACAACCCCAGGGAGGGAGCCTGAAGGGATAGAAATGCACAGTCTTCCTGAAAAAGAATTCAGAATAAAAGTCATAACCATACTGATGGATCTACAGAGAAATGTGCAAGAGCTGAGGGAGGAAGTGAGGGAACTGAGGAAAGACAATGCAGAAATCAAACAAGCGATAGACGGGCTTAACAGCAGAACGGATGAGATGCAAGACACTGTTAATGGAATAGAAAACAGAGAACAGGAGTACAGAGCAGCTGAGGCAGAGAGAGATAAAAGGATTTCTAGGAATGAAAGAATATTAAGAGAACTGTGTGACCAATCCAAACGGAACAATATTCGCATTATACAAGTACCAGAGGAAGAAGAGAGAGAAAAAGGGATAGAAAGTGTCTTTGAAGAAATAATTGCTGAAAACTTTCCCTCACTGGTGAAGGAAATAGTCTCGCAGTCCACAGAAGCCCACAGATCTCCCAACACAAGGGACCCAAGGAAGACAACACCAAGACACATAATAATTAAGATGGCAAAGATCAAAGATAAAGACAGGGTATTAAAGGCAGCTAGAGAGAGAAAAAAGATCACCTACAAAGGAAAACCCATCAGACTATCATCAGACTTCTCAACAGAAACCTTACAGGCCAGAAGAGAATGGCATGATATATTTAACGTTATGAAACAGAAGGGCCTCGAGCCAAGAATATTGTATCCAGCACGACTATCATTTAAATATGATGGAGGGATTAAACAATTTCCAGACAAACGAAAGTTGAGAGAGTTTGCCTCTCATAAACCACCACTACAGGATATCTTAAATGGACTGCTCTAGATGGAAGCACACCTAAGGCTAAAAAGATGTCACCAGAGAAAATAAAATCATAGCAAAGAAAGCAGACCATCCAAATACTAACTAAAGGCAAAGAATAAAACACCTAGTATAGAAAGAATGGAGGAAGAGGAATAAGAAGGGAGAGAAATAAAGAAACATCAGACAGTGTTTACAATAACTTAACAAGAAAGTTAAGTTAGATAGTTAGATAGTAAAGAAGCAACCCTTGAACCCTTGGTAACGACGAATGTAAAGCCAGTAATGGCAATAAGTACATATCTATCAATAATCACCCTAAATGTGAATGCACTGAATCCACCAATCAAAAGACACAGAGTAAAAGAATGGGAAAAAAAGCAAAACGCATCTATATGCTGCCTGCAAGAAACTCACCTCACATCCAAAGATAAAGACTAAAAGTGAAAGGATGGAAAAAGATATTTCTTGCAAACAACAAAGAGAAAAAAGTAGGTGTTGCAGTACTTGTATCAGACAAAATAGACTTCAAAACGAAGAAAGTAGCAAAAGATAAAAAAGGACATTACATAATGATAAAGGCGTCAGTCCAACAAGAAGGTATACCCATTATAAATATATATGCACCCAACACAGGAGCGCCAGCATATGTGAGACAAATACTAACAGAATTAATGAAGGAAATAGACAGCAATGCATTCATCTTAGGAGACTTCAAAACACCACTCACTCCAGACGACAGATCAACCAGACAGAAAATAAGTAAAGACACAGAGGCACTGAACAACACACTTGAACAGATGGACCTAACAGACATCTACAAAACTCCACACCCAAAAGCAACAGGATACACATTCTTCTCAAGTGCACATGGAACATTTTCCAGAATAGACCACATACTAGGCCACAAAAAGAACCTCAGTAATTTCAAAAATATTGAAATCCTACCAACCAACTTCTCAGATCACCAAGGTATAAAACTAGAAATAAATTTTAGAAAGAAATCAAAAAGGCTCAGAAATACATGGAGACTTAACAACACTCTCCTAATTAATCAATGGGTTAACGACCAAATCAAAACAGAAATCAAAGAATATATGGAGACTAATGACAACAACAACACAAAGCCACAACTTCTGTGGGACGCAGCAAAGACAGTTCTAAGAGGAAATTATATTGCAATCCAGGCCTATTTAAAGAAGGAAGAACATTCCCAAATGAATAGCCTAAAGACACAATTACTGAAATTGGAAAAAGAAGAACAAATGAGGCCCAAAGTCACCAGAAGGAGGGACATAATAAATATTAGAGAAGAAATAAATAAAATTGAGAAGAATAAAACAATAGAAAAAAATCAATGAAACCAAAAGCTGGTTCTTTGAAAAAATAAACAAAATAGATAAACCCCTAGCCAGACTCATTAAGAGAAAAAGAGAATCTACACACATAAACACAATCCGAAATGAGAGGGGAAAAATCACGGCGGACCCCACAGAAATACAAAGAATCATAAGAGAATATTATGAGAATCTATATGCTAACAAGCTGGAAAACATAGAAGAAATGGACAACCTTTTAGAAAAATGCAACCTTCCAAGACTGACCAAGCAAAAAACAGAAAGACTAAACAGACCAATCACCAGCGACGAAATCGAATTGGTAATCAAAAAACTACCCAAGAACAAAACCAGCGCCAGATGGATTCACCTCTGAATTCTACCAGACATATAGAGAAGAAATAACACCCATTCTCCTTAAAGTTTTCCAAAAAATAGAAGAGGAGGGAATACTTCCAAACTCATTCTATGAAGCCAGCATCACTCTAATACCAAAACAGGGCAAAGACCCGACCAAAAAAGAAAATTACAGACCAATATCCCTGATGAACGTAGATGCTAAAATACTCAACAAAATACTAGCAAACCGAATTCAAAAATATATCAAGAGGATCATACACCATGAACAAGTGGGATTCATCCCAGGGATGCAAGGATGGTACAACATTCGAAAATCCATCAACATCATCCACCACATCAACAAAAAGAAGAACAAAAACCACATGATCATCTCCATAGATGCTGAAAAAGCATTTGACAAAATTCAGCATCCATTCCTGATTAAAACTCTCAACAAAATGGGTATAGACGGCAAGTACCTCAACATCATAAAGGCTATATATGACAAACCCACAGCTAACATCATACTTAACGGCGAGACGCTGAAAGCTTTTCATCTAAGATCGGGAACAAGACAGGGATGCCCACTCTCTCCACTGTTATTCAACAGAGTACTGGAGGTCCTAGCCACAGCAATCAGACAAAACAAAGACATACAAGGCATCCAGATTGGTAAAGAAGAAGTCAAATTGTCACTATTTGCAGATGACATGATACTGTACATAAAAAACCCTAAAGATTCCATTCCAAAACTACTAGAACTAATATCTGAATTCAGCAAAGTTGCAGGATACAAAATTAACACACAGAAATCTGTTGCTTTCCTATACACTAATGATGAACTAACAGAAAGAGAAATCAGAAAAACAATTCCATTCACAATTGCATCAAAAAGAATAAAATACCTAGGAATAAACCTAACGAAGGAAGTGAAAGACCTGTACTCTGAAAACTACAAGACACTCCTAAGAGAAATTAAAGAGGACACTAACAAATGGAAATGCATCCCATGCTCTTGGCTAGGAAGAATAAATATTGTCAAAATGGCTATACTACCTAAAGCAATCTACAGATTCAATGCAATCCCTATCAAACTACCAACAGCTTTCTTCAATGAACTGGAACAAATAATTCTAAAATTCATATGGAACCACAAAAGACCCCGAATAGCCAAAGCAATCCTGAGAAGGAGGAATAAAACAGGGGGAATTACACTCCCTGACTTCAAGCTCTACTACAAAGCCACACTAATCAAGACAATTTGGTATTGGCATAAAAACAGACTCAGAGACTAGTGGAACTGAATAGAAAATCCAAACATTAACCCAAACATATACAGTCAATTAATATTTGATAAAAGTGCCTTGGATATACAATGAGGAGATGACAGCCTCTTCAGCAGCTGGTGTTGGAAAAACTGGACAGCTACATGTAAGAGAATGAAACTGGACTACTGTCTAGCCCCATACACAAAGGTAAACTCAAGGTGGATCAAACACCTGAATGTAAGTCATGAAACCATAAAACTCTTAGAAAAAAACATAGGCAAAAATCTCTTGGACATAAACATGCGCAACTTCTTCATGAACATATCTCCCCGGGCAAGGGAAACAAAAGCAAAAATGAACAAGTGGGACTATATCAAGCTGAAAAGCTTCTGTACAGCAAAGGACACCATCAGTAGAACAAAAAGACATCCTACAGTATGGGAGAATATATTCATAAAAAACGTATCTGATAAAGGGTTGACATCCAAAATATATAAAGAACTCATGCACCTTAACAAACAGAAAGCAAATAATCCAATTAAGAAATGGGCAGAGGACATGAATAGACACTTCTCCAAAGAAGAAATTCAGATGGCCAACAGGCACATGAAAAGATGCTCCACATCGCTAATCATCAGAGAAATGCAGATTAAAACCACAATGAGATATCACCTCACACCAGTGAGGATGGCCAACATCCAAAACACAAACAACAACAAATGTTGGCGAGGATGTGGAGAAAAGGGAACCCTCCTACACTGCTGGTGGGACTGCAAATTAGTTCAAACATTGTGGAAAGCAGTATGGAGGTTCCTCAAAAAACTCAAAATAGAAATACCATTTGACCCAGGAATTCCACTCCTAGGAATTTACCCTAAGAATGCAGAGCCCAATTTGAAAAGGACAGATGCACCCCTATGTTTATTGCAGCACTATTTACAATAGCCAAGAAATGGAAGCAACCTAAGTGTCCATCAGTAGATGAATGGATAAAGAAGATGTGGTACCTATACACAATGGAATATTATTCAGCCATAAGAAGAAAGCAAATCCTACCATTCGCAACAACATGGATGGAGCTAGAGGGTATTATGCTCCGTGAAATAAGCCAAGCAGAAAAAGACAAGTATCAAATGATTTCACTCATATGTGGAGTATAAGAACAAAGAAAAAATACTGAGGGAACAAAACAGCAGCAGACTCACAGAACCCAAGAACGGACTAATAGTTACCAAAGGGAAAGGGACTGGGGAAAATGGTTGGGAAGGGAGGGATAAGAGGGAAAAAGGGGCATTATGATTAGCAGATGTAATGTTGGGGGGGCACGGGGAAGGCTGTACAACTCCGAGAAGACAAGTAGTGATTCTATAGCATCTCACTATGCTGATGGACAGTGACTGTAATGGGGTTGGTGGGGGGAACCTGATGAAGGGGTAGTTTAATAACCGTAATATTGCACATGTAATTGTAGGTTAATGATAATAAAATAAATTATATTAAAAAAAGAATGGAGGAGGAAGAAAAAGGAGGAGAAAAAAAGAACCTTTAAACTGTGTTTGTAATAGCATATTAAGTGAGGAAAGTTAGACTTCTAGATAGTAAGGAAGTTAACCTCGAAACTTTGGTAACCACTAATATGAAGCCTACAATTCCAATAAGTACATACCTATCCGTAATCACCCTAAATGTAAATGGACTGAATGCACCAATCAAAAGACATGGAATCACTGAATGGATAAAAAAACAAGACCCACCTGTATACTGCCTACAAGAGACTCACTTTAAATCCAAAGACATACACAGACTAAAAGTGAAGGGACGGAAAAAGACATTTCATGCAACTAAAGGGAGAAAAAAGCAGGAGTTGCACTACTTATATCAGACAAAGTAGACTTCAAAACAAAGAAAGTCATAAGAGACAAAGAAGGACATTACATAATGATTAAAAAGGTGAATCCAACAAGAAGAAGATATAACCATTATAAATATCTATTCACCGAACACAGGAGTTCCTACATATGTGAAACAAATACTAACACAATTAAAGAATAGAATGCAATGCATTCATTCTAGGAGACTTCAACACACCACTCACTCTGAAAGATAGATCAGCCAGACAGAAAATAAGTAAAGACACAGAGGCACTGAACAACACATTAGAACAGATGGACGTAACAGACATCTACAGACTCTACACCCAAAAGCTGCAGAATACACATTCTTCCCAAGTGCACATGGAACATTTTCAAGAATACATCATATACCAGGCCACAAAAAGAGCCTCGGTAAATTCAAAAAGTTTGAAACTGTATGAACCAGCTTCTCGGACCACAAAGGAATGAAACTAGAAATGAATTACGCAAAGAAAATGAAAAATCCGACAAACACATGGAGGCTTACTAACATGCTCCTAAATAATCAATGGATCAATGACCAAATAAAAACAGAGATCAAGCAACACATTGAGACAAATGACAACAATAATTCAACACCGCCAAATCTGTGAGACCCAGGGAAGGCCGTGCTAAGGAGAAAGGATATTACAATACAGGCCTACCTCAGGAAAGAAGAACAATCGCATATGAGCAGTGTAAACACAATTAACGAAACTAGAAAAAGAAGAAAAATGAAGCCCAAAGTCAGTAGAAGGAGGGACATAATAAAGATTAGAGCATAAATAAATAAAATTGAAAAGAATAAAACATTAGAAAGAATCAATGAAACAAGAGCTAGTTCTTTGGGAAAAGAAACAACATAGATAAACCCCTAGCCAGACTTACCAAGAAAAAAAGAGACTCTACTCACATAAGCAGAACCAGAAATGAGAAAGGAAAAATCAGTACAGACACAACAGAAATACAAAGAACTATTAGAGAATGCTATGAAAAATTATATGCTAACAAACTTGATAACCTAGAAGAAATGGACAACTTTCTAGAAAAATACAACCTTCTAAGACTGACCCAGAAAGAAACAGAAAATCTCAATAGACCAAATACCTCCAATGAAATTTAACTGGTAATCAAAAACCTACCTAAGAACAAAACACCTGAACCAGATGGCTACTCCGCTGAAGACCTAATACCCATCCTCCTTAAAGTTTTCCAAGGAGTAGAAGAAGAGGGAATACTTTCAAACTCATTCTATGAGGCCAGCATCACTCTCATACCAAAATCAGGCAAAGACACCACAAAAAAAGAAAACTACAGACCAATATCCCTGATGAACATAGACGCAAAAATACTCAACAAAATATTAGCAAACTGAATTCAAAAATACATCAAAAGGATCATCCATCATGATCAAGTAGGATTTATTCCAGGGATGCAAGGATGGTTCAACATTCGAAAACCCATCAACATCATCCACCACATCAACAAATAGAAGGACAAAAACCACATGATCACCTCCACAGATGTTGAAAAAGCATTTGACTAAATTCAGCACCCATGCATGATAAAAACTCTCAACAAAATGGGTATAGAGGGCAAGTACCTCAACATAATAAGGGCCATATATGACAAACCCACAGCCAATATTATACTTAACAGTTAGAAGCTGAAAGCTTTTCCTTTACGATCGGGAACAAGACAAGGATGCCCACTCTCCACACTTCTATTCAACATAGAACTGGAGGTCCTCGCTATGGCAATCAGACAACACAAAGAAATAAAAGGCATCCAGATCGGTAGGGAAGAAGTTAAACTGTCCCTGTTCGCAGATGACATGATATTGTACATAAAAAACCCTAAAGAATCCACTCCAAAACTACTATATCTAATATCTGAATTTAGCAAAGTTGCGGGATACAAAATTAATACACAGAAATCTGTGGCATTCCTATACACTAATGAGCTAGCAGAGAAATCAGGAAAACAATTCCATTCACACTTGCATCAAAAAGAATAAAATACCTAGGAATAAACGTAAACAGGAAGTGAAACACCTATACCCTGAAAACTACAAGACACTCATGAGAGAAATTAAATAAGATACCAATAAAT